>QJOA01000772.1:0-28768 GCA_004155915.1 Monosporascus sp. CRB-9-2 | reverse complement strand
GGGGTTTAATTATAAGTAAATTTATCGTTTTTCGTAATAAGATATTTATAACGACATTTTTTTTGCGGGGTTAATATTAAAAAATAATATTAAAGTTAAAAAGAAAGTTAATTTATCGGATTTAATACGTAAAAAAATGCGTTTGTTTATAATATATAATAAAGCTTAATAATCGATAATAATAAAATTTTTTATTTTTAAAGTTTAAAGTAATAATGTTCGAAAGTTTGGATTATAATAAGCAATTTTCGGTTTTAAATAAGATATATTTTTTTTGTTAAAGTTATAATTTTCGAAAAATATTTTACGGGTTTTTATTCGTTATTTTATTATTATTACCAAATAATATTTTTAATTATATTACGGAATACGTTCGTTTTTATTTTAATCGGTCGGCTAGGTTAAAAAAAGGTTAAAATTAAAGTTTTGTAAGCAAACCGTTTTATTTTTTCGAAAGTTTTTTTTTGTTCGAGTTTTATTATAAAAAGGGTATTTTTTTTTAATAAACGGTTTAATAATTTAATTATACCGCTTTTATAATAGCAGAATATTCGTACGTAATTATAAAACTTTATAAATAAACGGATTACGGTACGGTTATTAAAATTTTCGAATTTTTATTTTTAAATCATTTTAATTTTAATTAAGTTAATAAAAATATTTACGTTTATTTTTATAATAATACCGAAATAATTTATTTTTTTAATATTAAACCGGAACTTTTTGATATTTTTTTAAAAATTAACCTTATATAATTAATAAATAATTTTTTTATAATATTTTTAATATTTTTTTTAAGGCCGGAATAAATTAATACGTTATCGGCGTAAACGTTTACGTAATAATCGAAAAGTTTATATAATTAAGTATTAATAAACGATTATTATTAAATAAAGCTTATTTTAAATTTAAATAAAAATATTTTTTATTAAAACGTTTTTTAACGGATTTTAAATATTATTAAGTATTTCGATTTAATAACGATACGAAGTTTATAAAACGTTTAAATAATGTCGATTTTGGTAAAATATTTAACGTTTCGGTAATTAAATATAATACCGTTTAATAAAAAGGTTAAAATAAAGTAATTTTTTAAATATTGGTTTTTTTAACGGTAATCGATATAAAACCGGCGTTCCGACGAATAGAGTTTTAGGGTAAATAAAATTAAGGCGGTATTTTTTCGTATATATAGTTCGATAAAATTTATTTTTAATAATTTATTTATTATTTTTTTCTTTAACGGAAAATATTAAATAGGCGTCCGGTAAGTAAAAGGTTTAAAAGCGGATATCGGCCGGTTAAGTTCCAGAATTACGTTATGGTTAGGTCGGAAGTTTAAAAAAATGTTGGTTTTTTTTTTTTCGAAAAGAATTTTTTTAAATAAACGAAAAGTTTTAATAGGAGCTTCCGGATTTGTTTTATATATTCCGGAATTTTATTTTCGGAAAAAGGGATTTTTTGGCCGTTATATATTTTTTACTTTTATAAAGCGGTTAATATTATAACATTTAATTTTTTATTTTTAAAAAAAATAATTTTTTAAAGTAACGGAAATTTGTTTTATCGTTTTATATAAGGGTCGGTTTCTAATTTATTTATTAATAAGGCGATAATTATATTATTTTTAACGATTTTTATCACGAAAATAATCGGCTGGGTATTGTCTATATCCGCTATATCTTTTTTATTTAATATATCCGACAAAATAATAGGTACGGATATTGGTATAAGGTTATTTTTGGGTTTTTTTTATAAACGTTAAAAAATTTAATATTATTTATCGGCTTTTTTTATAACGCGGTTACGGCGATAAATGTTTTTCTAAACTTTAAGGTTAACGTATCCGTCTAGCAGGTATCGGGCTGGAAGTTTAATCGCCGGTAAGAACTTGGTCAAAATTGGGAGGTTATCAGGCCAAATAATATTTTTATTTTTATAGTTTAATAATAAATTATATTTTTTTATTTAGTTAAAACCGATAAAAATGTTATATCCGGTATTTATAATTTAAAAAATTTAATTAGGAAAACGTTATCTATTAATTTTAAATATTGTAATTATTTAAACTTTTATTTAGCCGGTAAATTGCTTCCGGTAATCTTGTAATTAAATTAATTTTTTTAACCGGATAATATAAATTTATAATTATTTTTTCGTTTATTTAGCAAAAAAAAGGGTAACGAAAAATCGGATTTATGTTTCGGTATTATAAAAGGCGGTAATACGTAAGTTAATTTTATTTATTTAAATTTGCGTAATTTTAATAAAAGTTTTGCATTTTTTAAGCTTATTTATTTTCGTTATTGTTAATATAAGGAGAATTATCGAGAAGTTTTCCGACGGTTTTATTTCTTTTTCGATTTATTAAAACTGAACGAATTTTTTATTATTTTTATTATAACGACCTTTTTTTTATTAAAGTAATCGTTAGCCTTATATTTCGTTTTGTTATAATTAAAATATGTGCTAGTTTTTTAATAAACTTTTTTTTCGGCTTTTGATAAAGGCTTGCCGGTGTTGCCCAAAGTTTTCGATTTGCCGGGATTATTACTTGAACGGGGTTTTTTATTTTTATTTTTCGGTTTATTATTATTTAGGTCGTATAGTTGGAATTTACGTTTTTATTAGCGTTTTTTATAAATAAGCTGGTTATTATAAACGGCGGTAACGATACGGTTATAAAATTTTTCGTAAATAACGTCGGAATTACGGTTATTTTTAAGAAAACGTAAGTTAAGGTTTGGAAAAATATGTTTTTATAAAACTTGCTTTTATTTGTTTTCGATAATTTTAATTTTTTAAATAAAAACGTTAAATTTAAAAATAAAATCGTAAATATTTTAATTTTTACCGGGTTTAAAAATAAAGATATAACAAGTTTTTTTGGTAACGAAGATTTAGTTTAGATCGTGGTATAATAATTTTAGCATTTGGATTATTTTGATTACGTAAAAAAAAGGTTATATAGTTAATCGGTAACGAATTTTAATTATTTGTTCGGCCTTTTTTTTTAAAAAAAATTTATTAAATAAATTATATAAGTTTTTTCGTTCCGAAAAGTCGGTTTATTTATTTCGAACTTATTTCCGATTTTACGAATTTAAGCATTAAATTTGGTTTTGTTACCGTTAAACTTAATTAGGTCGTTAACGTAAGCTTTTTTCTTTCGGTTATAATTAAAATTTGTGTTATTAATTTTCGTAAATTTGCGAAAAGTAGGTTATGTTGTTATATTAATAAGGCGAAACGTGTTAATGTTATCGAAAACGTTATTAATTATGCTTTTTCGATAAAGGCGGTCGGCGTCGTCGGAAGGAATGGGGAAATAATGGCTTTATCTGGTTTAAAGGCGAACGATTTCGTTACGAAATTTTTGGAATTCTTTTTAAATATCTTGGTTATCGTTAATTATTTTGTCGATTAGTTATTTATTAGGGTCGGTTTTTAAATAATTATGGTCTTAATCTTGATAATTTTAGTCTTAGTAATCTTGGTTTTGGTTTGATAAACCCTTTATTTTTACGGATTCGGTTTCGTTTTACGATATGTCGTTTTTTGCCGTTTTTTTAAGGTACTCGTCGTTTTTTATATTTTGGTTTAGTTTTTGGAGAAGTATTTTGTTTTTTGCATTTTTAATTCTACCTTTGATTAATCTAAATCGCTTTCAACGTCGATTAGTTAATAAGTAATCTTTTTTAATAGACATTTAGTTTTAATGCTGGTTAATCTGGATCTTAATTTTGGGTCTGGTTTAGGATACGTTATTTTTCGTCGTTACGTATCGACGTAAAAAAGGTTTGGTACCTTTTTTATTAATCGCTAGGCCAGCGAAAAAGGGAATAAGTTTAAAATAATATTACGGCTAGCGAAATATAGCATAATAGCTAGTTTATTGGCGCTATAAACGAAGATTTTAAGCTGAAGAAAAAAAGGAAAGAAAAGTAAAGTCGCAAAGTGCGTGAAGAGTTATAAATATCCCCATTTTCTGTATGGCAGGTGGCTAGTTCATGTGGCAGCTGTCAGCTCCATGTGACGGTTGCCAGCCTCACGGTTTGATCCTGGTGGCTGCCGTCACATAATTTATAAAAATTAAAAAAGTTAAAAAAGCCTTCCGACCCTAAAGATATTATTCGATCGTTTTTATAGCTCGTACAAAAGCATTTAAAATACCGTCAAAAATAAAGAGGTATCGGAATAAAAAATAAAAACGATAACGTCATTTCGAAAAACGATACGGACCAGGAAACCAAGCAAGTTAAACGTAAAAAAGAACGTCCGAAAAAGATAATTCTTAAACTATATATATTAAAGGCTTTAAACGAAATCTTTAAGCTAATGCGCGAATTAAAGCTAGCTTTAATTAAAAAAAACGACGATTATAACTTATATACCTTCCATTTCGTTCTAGACGTCGACGATAACGATTTCTTTAAAGGCCACGGAAATATAAAACAAATTATCCGGAATTTTTATAAGTACTAATAAATAGCTAATATATTAAAGAATAAATACGATAATATTTTTAAATTTAAAAATTTAGAAAATAATAACTTAAGCAAGTTATTTATTACCTATAGGCTATTTATAACAATAAACGACGACCCGTTTTTAAAGGAAATTATAAAGGGCTTAAAACGAAAAATATAACTTAAAGTAATTTTTAAAAAAATTTAAAAAATTATTTCGCGTAAAACCTTTAAATTTACGCCCTTTAAAAAAAGGTTTATAAATATTTTATTAATGCTAAATAAGTATTAAAAAAGAAATATATATTTATTGAAATGGAGCAGGGTGCAGGGTTGGACACATGACCTGGCTAATCAGTTAGTTAGCACCCCCTATATATTTCTAACGGTTCTTTTCGCCGGGCTTAACCCCGAGAACATTATTACTTATCTTTTTATAATTTTGCTTTTAAACTGGTTTTAATACCAGAATATAGTTTGCGTTGCCTCTATTATCTCTTAAACCCTGGGCTTATTCGTGATACGCTTTTCGATTATGTACTAATTAGGACCGATTCTCCCTGTCCTATTTTATCTGGCTGCCAAGGAAAGGAGATTGGCTTTAGTTAGCTGCCGAAGTAACTTTCGATTTCCGATTATAAAACGAAAGGGATAAAATCTTGATCAAAAACGCGATTACGATTACGATTACGATTACGATTATATAAACTTGATAACGATTTGCGGTAGACGATTAACAATTACGATAACGACGCGACCTTTTTCCGATTAATGAAAAAGTTGTTAGATTGTTTGATTGCGATGCTTTATATAGAGATATAGCTTTATTCGGAAGACGGCAAAAGAATATGAACGCGGACGGTAACCGGTATTTAAATTTGGTTTAATTATTTAAGTTTTAAACCGATTATGTAATTTAAAATATTATACGTATTAATAGGAAGATTACGTAATAAGATAAATTATAAAATTTGATTAATAAGGGTTAAAAAAGTTAAGATTATGTCGCTGGTAACGTAATTATTAGAATTTGGATTAATTAAAATAAATATAACGACGATAAAATTAACGATATAGATAAAATAATAAATACGAATAAAAAAAGGAATAAGGTTATAAAGTTATTTATTTTGTATAAAAAAGAAAAGTATTGAAAAAGGAATAACGTTTTTTAATACGAGATAAAAATTAGGAGAAAAACGTTACGCGATATATTTTGGACTTTTTTAGCGTTAATCGGGTAATATTTTGTTTGGTTATTGTTAAGCGGTATTATTTAGAATTTTTTTTATTAAGTTTAAATATTATAACGTTTAGGTTAGTAATAAAAATATTAATTAGTAAGTTGGAAAAGGTGCGGTTAAATAATTAGCGATGTAATATTAATTAAAATAAGGTTATTTAAAGAATTAATAAAAAAAAAGGTTATTTAAAATAATTATTACGGATAATTATTTATTTTATATTTAAATATATTTCCGTTAAAATAATATTTTATAATTTAAATAATTCGAAAATTGGTAATATTAATTAATTTGAAATAAATTTTAATAAGTTTGTTAAAATTTTATCGAAATCTTTTAAAATTATTATTTAAATTTAATTATAATATGGATTATTTTTAATATTAAATTTTTTTTAATTTTATAAGAAATTAAAATTTTGCCTTAAATATGACCGTTTAATACCGATTAATAAAGAACTTTTACGATAATAAGCTTAGTAAAGTTAAGCTCCGGAATGGTAATAATCCGATCGAATTTTTAAAGCTTGTTAAGGATTTAAGTATATAAATAATTTTTAAAATTATTATTAAAATACCGAAAAGACGAGAAATTTTATAAAAGTACGAATTTTTAAAATTATTTATAGGGTTTGTAATATTTATACCGGACGTTATATTTTTCGGATAAACTAATTAACCCGAATACGGTTTTTTTATATTTATTATAAATAGGTTTTCGTTTTTTATGGTTTTTTTAAATCCGTTAATTTATCCGGATTTTAGTTTTTTAAAAACTGGAGTTACCAATTAGGTTAAAGGGATTATTTAATTATATAAAAAATATAAATTTACGGGATTTAAAATATTTACCGAATTATTATTTTAAACCGATAGTATTAATATAAAGAACCGAATTAAAACAGTTATTAATAAAATGATTAAGTAAAATAACGTAATTAAAATCGTTTTAAAAACTTTTAAATTATAAGATTTAAAGCAGATTCGGATTATTAAAAATTAATTAAAAATTTTAATTAAATAAATTTAACGGAATAATTTTAATTAAGTTTACGATTATTATTTAAAATATACCGTTAAAATAAAAAACGTTTTGGAAAAAGTTAAATAAAAAAAATAATTAATTAGTAAAGATAAATATATTAAAAGTTTATTAAAAAGGTTATTAGCCGGTTATTTCGAAAAAATTATTAATAATTCGAATATGTAATTTAAAGATTTATACGTAATAATTTATAATAAGGTTTTTATATTAATTAAAAGTTAGGTTATAAATAAGGTTGCATTTTTTAGACATAAAAAATGTAAGCGATAATACGAAGGTATCCGTTTTGATATTAAGTAAGAAAATAAGGATCGGCTTTATTCGGCCTAGTAATTTAGATAATAACGATAAGAAAGCCCTTATTTACGATAATTATTATCGGGTAGGATTAATTAAGTATCGGAAATTACGAACGCCTTATAAGAATTAAAGATTAATTAAGCTTAATAAATCCAGAATTTTAAAGCTTTTAAAAACAAAATAAAAAACTAAAAAGTAGTCCGGATATTATAATATTACGCTTCGTTAAGATATAAGGTATTTTGGGTATATAATTATGGTGCTAACCCGTCGATTAATATAATTAATTTCTAGCCGGATAAATTTGATCGATTAAGTTTTTACCGTAAATAAAGTGGATACCGAAATCGAAAAGGTTACCGAAATAATTATTAAGATTATAATAAACGTTTTAATAATTTTAATTAAAAAGTTTATTAATTTTATTAAAAGTTTAAATATAATATGCAAAAATGCCGTTTATTTATTAATATAGAAATTATAGAATTAGTTTTATTTGTTAATAACGGTTATATTATTTTTTTAAAAATTTTAAAAAATAAAGTTATTTTAAATATAATTTAGTTCCTTTAACTTTTAAAAAGTTAAGCGATTAAGTAATAGATTTTAATTTGGAAAAAGATTTTAAAATAAATTTATAATTTATTAATTTTTTTTGCCCGATTTAAGGAAAAAATGCGATATTTTAATCGGCGAAACGATATTTTCCGGGGCGTTAATAATTAATTAATTAATTCCGATCCGGATATTATTAATTAAGCTAAACTTTAAAAGTATATTATAATTTTATAATTTAATCGATAAAAATCCGATATTAATTAAAATAAAATAACCGAGATTAATATAATTTATTTCGTTAATTATAAAAAAGAACCGTTTTATAAAAAAGTACCTTTACGTAAATGGTTATAAAACGACCTTATCGAAAATAAAGGTATTTGTTATTTAAAGAAAATCTAAGTTTTAAAAATCGATAATTTTGATTAATTAATAATATTTATTAACGTTATAATAATTAAGCAATTTAAAAATAAGGAAAATAATTTTAAAAATATAAAAAGGAATAAGATTAAATACGAAATTAACGATAATAACTTAATATTTAAAGGATTTATATTTTATAATATAAAAATTAACGTTTAAATAAATAATACTTTTTCAATAAATATTAATATTTTTTAAATAAATAATATTATTTAAACGGATAATATCTTTATTTATGAAAATTTGATTAATAAGTATATAATTAAATTCTGGAAAAAGAAAATCCGAAAAATTTTTAAAAACAAATTTGAAATTATTTGGTCCGAATTAATCGAAATTTGCCCAGATTTCGAAAAAGTTTTTAAAAATTTTATAGCTGCTAAAATTTTAAAAGTATTTAATTGCAAAAATATAAAGACGATTAAAATAACCGAAGTTAAAATATAAGAATTAAAACTTTTAAAAATAAGAAAATGTTTTAGGATCTTTATTATAAATATCGGTTATAAAGTAAAAAGTTAAAAAAAAAGTTAAAGTTTTATCGATTTAATAATATAACCTAATTAAATATATTATTTTGCTATTTAAATTAATAGTTAAAGTAAGTTATAAAGGGGGTAAAAATTTAATTAATAAAGTTATCGATATTAAAATTAAATTTAACGTTATTGTTACGTTATACGTTAAATAATATGGATTAATTATATAATAAATATGCGTATTATTTATAGGTTTTAATTTTTTAAAAAAGATTCCGTTTAAAAATATTATTAAAATATTTATTTAATTAATTAGCCGATTAATTATTATTTTTTTATTTATCGTTAATAATTATTACGTTACGTAATTATTAATATTAAAACTTAATTTTATAATTAAATCGAAAATAACGTTAAATATAGACCCGGACGTAATAAAAAAAAAATTTAAAGTTTGGTTTATTAAAAATTATAATTTTTTTGGTTTTTGTTAGAAAAGTTATGCGTAATATTTATATTAATAAAGAACTTAAAAAAAAGTAGCCGGTAAAATAATAAGCCGTTTTATTAGTAAAAGTAAGTTTATAAACAAAGATACGGATGAATACGTTATAAACTTTTACGTTTTTTCGATTAATAATATATATATTAATTAAAACTTTAAAATAATTTAAAAGGTTATAAGTAATAAGTTAAAATCCGGAGATATTATTTTAGATTAATTTAACGATAAAGAATTTATATATGCTTTATATAGAATATTATAAAACGAGATATAGCAGAAAATTAATAATAATCGGACCGTATAAATTAATACAATATATAAGCCGAAATGAAAAAAAATAGTTCTAGTCGATAATATGTTATTAAATGGATTAGTACCACCCGGAAACCCGGATTAAAAAGCTAAGAAATTTAAAAAAGTTTAGGAAATTATTAATTAAAGTAAAAAGAAATTTAATAAATTTAGTATATTATTAGTTACCTTATTTCCTAGGTTTATTACTATATTACGAGGTATCCGATTTAATAAGGAAAGGGTTAAAGTTATTTTTAATTAGTTTGGTAATAAATTTAACCGTATTAAAAAGGCCTTATTTAAAAAAATGTTTTTTTATAAAGAGGTTGCTTTAATTTGGGATTAACAAAATTATGGCAAAATTAAATTAAATATTATACCAAATTATAAGATTCGGATAGTTTTTTATAAAGTATGGCAGATTAAAAGCATAATAATGCCGGTTAACTTTAAAGATAAATTAATCGAGATATTACGAATATATATTTAGTAAAAGATATTTGAATAATTTTACGCTGCGTATAAAAATATCTGGTTCTTTATCGAGAAAAAAGATAGTAACCTGCAATTAATTAATTTTGTTACTAAATTAAACGTTATTACCTTATAAAATGTTTTTATGCCAGAAAATTACGACAAGTTTTCTGCGGATTTTGTTATATATTCGTTAGTTATTTTAATAAACTTTTTTTCTGGTTACGATTAGGTTATATTAGTTCTTGCTAGCAAAAATCTTAGCATTTTTGTAATATTTTTAGGATTTTTTAAATATACCAGTATGCTTATAAGGTTTACTAACTTTGTACCTTATTTTTGCTGCGTAGTAAGGAAAATTTTTAACGATTTGATACCCGATATTGTCCGGCTATTTGTCGACGACGTCGGTATTAAGGACCTAAAAACAAGATATAACGATAAAAAGATCTTTTCCGGGATTCGGCGATTTGTATATAAGTATATCGTTAATATAAATAAAACCTTTATTAATTATAAATTTGTTAATATATCGATTAATATAAAACAGTTTTAATAATATTAGGAAATAACCGTTATAATCGGATTTTTTTATAGGACAAATAAACGGTAACCGGATATAATTAAGGTAAAAAAGATTTTAGAAATTTTGTTATATAAAAACGTTTCGGAAATTAAAACTTTTTTAAATATTATTATTTATTACCGGATTTTTATTATATATTTCGTTATTAAAATTAAACTTTTTATACGTTTATTTTTAAAAAATTAATTTTTCGTTTAAAAACTTACTTAAAACCGTATTATAAAGGATATAAAAAAAGCGATTATTATTACCTTAACCTTAATTATTTTAGATTATAATTTTATTATAAGCAAAATTATTATAAGAATAAACGCGAATAAAAACGGGTTTAAAAATATTTTTGGTTAAATAATTAATAATATTAAATATATTACGTATTTTAAAAATAATACTTAAAAAGGTATTAAGTTAAATTATGATATTAATAAATTAAAATATTAAATTGTTTTTAAAATTTTAAAAAAATTTCGAAATTATATTTACGGAATCCGATTTATATTAAAAATTAATATTAAGGTATTAATAATTTAAATTAATAATTTCTTAAGCTTTTTATTTAAAGCCGTATTTATCCGTTAAATCGTTTAAATAAAGATATTCGATTTCGAAATTAAATATATTTTTGGTAAGAAAAATTTAATTGTTAATAATTTATTTTAAAAACCGTTTAAAATTTTTAATACGTTAAATAATTAATAAAAAAAAAGTTAATAATTTTATTAATATTTAGTTAAACGTTATTCGGTTTAATTTTATTTTAACCGGTATAATTTTAATTTTTATTAAAATAAATAAATAAAAACTTTTTATTAAGAATTAGTTTAAAAAGTTGCAAAAATATGTTAGGTTTTTTACGATATTAAATTTTTTTAATCGGTTACGTAAAGTTTTAATAAAGAAAAAAGCCGTTTTTAAAGCCGAAACGTTAAAATATTATATTTAAGACGGTATTTTATAACGTAAAGCGGATAAGCGATATGGTAATTATAAAGTTATTAATATTAAACGAAAGCGATTTACGGTAATTAAGTAATGTTATAAGGATTATAATTATAAAGGATAAAATTTGATTTATTGTTATATAGCAGTTTTTTATTATTAACGTAAATTATTTAGTTATATTCGGAAGGTAATACGGGTATATATAAAATGTTAAAAGGTAATTAATTAACGGTTTGAAAAAAATTATGGCTTTTCGTAACTTATTAATATAATTATCATTTAAGTAATCGATATTTAATTTATATTTAACGATAACGGTTATAAGGTTATAGTTAAAGTAAGGTATGAATTATTCGATTATTTAAAAGTTAAAGCTTTACGTTTTATTACGTTAATAACGATTAAAAAATTTTTAAATAAATATATTTTTTATTGATATAATATTCCGATTAAGATTAAAATAAATAGTAGCTTTAAGAATAAAGGCGAAATAATTAAAACTTATAATGTATTCGGGATTTAGCGAAAGGTTGGAGTTGCGTATGTTGTATAGTAATAAAGCTTTATTAAAAAAAATACGTTTCGATCGTTAAAGTTTTAATAAAAGCGATAAATGGTACCGGTAAAGGATAGGTTAAGTTTTTGCTTAAAATGGTTTTTGCCGACAATATTATTATGAAAGGTTACGGCTTAAGCCCGTATAAATTGTTATACGGATAAAAAACGTTTTTATCGATTAAAATAGTTTTGCCGATATGGAAAATATAATATAAAATTTTAATATTTCGAAAAAAGATTTAATTATTTAAAGGATTTGGTTTTTGGAAAGGAAAGTTAAGGACGTGGTTAAGGTTATTAAAGTTATTATTAATTAACGTTATAAGGTTATTAGATTGGCAAATTAAAAAGATAGGAATAAAATAAGAGATAAATTTTTGGAAATGGATAACTTGGTATTATTATACGATACGTTTTAATATATAAATATGTTTAAAAATATAAAGTTTAAATATCGTTAAATTAGCCTATATTTAATTAATAATATTATTAATTTAAATATTTATTGTTTAAAAAAAATTAATAAAATAAAGTTATAAAATTTCTTTTTTATTAATAAATTAAAATAATTTGTAAAAAACGAAAAAGAATATTAAAAACCGATTAATTTATAAAAAAATAATTAAACAAGATCGTTTATTAATTAACTTTACGATAAAATATTAAATATTTTTAATATTATTAATATTAAATTATTAAAAAATTGGTAATTTAAAATTTTAAAATTTATAAAAATAAATATTAAGGTATAGATATTTAATGATCGATTTAAAGGTTACGTAATCGTAAACGATAATAATATACCGAAAATAAACGGATTAAAAAAACGGAAAAAATTAATACGATTAATTACGAAAAATTAAAATATAAAAATTTTATTATATTTTATTATTACTTTATTTATTATTATTTTATACGATATTTATTATATTTTATTTATAATTAATACGTTTAATTATATTTATCCGGTATTAAAGATTTAAGATATATTTTTTAATTTTGTTCCGAAATTAATTTTTATCGAATGTTTTTATAATCGGGTAAATATTATTACGAATATTTTTTTTTAATTTGTAATAACCGTTTATAATTTGCTTTAAAGTTTTTGAACCGATTATTCCGGAATATGTAATTATAATTTTCGATAAATTTAACGTAGTTGCTATAGAATTTTTTATAAAATTCCGGAATTAATTAATATTTAAAAAATAGGTATATATTATATTAATCGGGTTACTTTAATGTTTTATATTATCGTTTATATAATTTATACGGGATAATATTAAGTATTTCGAAAACTTGAATAAATAAGTTAATAATATACCGAAAGTTTTTGGTAAATAAAGATATAAAAAAACCCGTAAATTTAACCCGAAATATTTTAACAAATATAAAATAAGACGGTAATTTTTTATTTTCGTTTTGAAGTATGGCGATTATATTAAATTAAGTTTTTGTAGTTATTTAAAAGTTTTTATTTTTAATTCGTTATTATATATACCGACCGGTAACTGGACCGCCGACTAAGCTGATAAATATAATTTTAAACATTTTGTATTAATTAATAAGAATTTGTTAAAAATATTATAAGGAATAAAAAGTATTTATTTTAATATATTTAAGCGTTATGTAATATATAATATTTTGGTCGTTTTAAAATTAAGTTAATTTTTATTAATACCCGATTTAAAGGTTAGGAAGGCGTAATATTTTAATATTTAAAAATGGCTTAGGGAGTTAATTAATGATACGCAGATTTGCTGGAATAGTTAATGCCGTTAATAAAGATTTCGAAATAATGTTATAAGGTTGGGATATTTTAAAAGGTAAAGATATAACCGATATTAATCGGCGGTTATCGGTTATTTATTTAATAATATTTAGGATTAAGTTAAGTATTAAACTTTTTATTATTTCGATTAACGGTAATATATATTAAAAAGGTTAAGATTTAAAAAATTATAAATTATTTATAATCGGTATTTTAAGTAGTAAGGTATTTTAATTAAATGCTATATTATAAAATTTGTATTAAAAGGAAGAAGTTAATTCGTAAATAGGTGCCCGGCGATATATTAGATTTTGAAGTTTACGGATATTATTAGGGTTATATAAAGGCTTAATATTCTGATTAATATTTAAGATTTTATCGGTACGATAAGTTACAAGTTTAAAAAATATAGTTATATTTGATATAATTAGGATTTTATAACGTTAAGTAAAGATATGCTTAAACTTACGTATATTTTATTTAACCCTGTAATCGACAGGCTTAATATTACTAGAACTGAATAACTTATTACTTATTCCGGATTGTTTTTTAATAAATAACTTTTTTATAGAATTAATAAATTTATTTAAGTTTACATTTTTATAAGAATTTTAGGTATTACGTGGGTTTAATAATTTGCGGGAACTTATGATAATATTAATTAAAACGACGGGAATAATTATGTATGTATTTAAATATATGTTAGGTTTTAAAAATGGATATAATCGGGAGGGAAAAGTTGGTATGGTTTGTGGGAAAAAAGTTGCAAAAGAAGTATGGGTGCAGAAATAATTGCATAATTAATTAAAGAAACGTACCGATAATTATATTTTTTTTTATAATATCGGATAAAACTATTAGGAATTTTTTCGGCGTATACGTTTTTTATAACAAAATTTAGTATATTAGCTTTATATATACCTGATTAGTTACGCGCATAATTTATTATTATTTTTTAACGAATTCCTGTACTTATATAATTTAATATTTATAATTTACTTATATTTTTATATATTTATATTTATATATACCTGTATATTATATATTATTTTTATTTATTATTATTATTACCTTTAGTTATTATATATCGTTTTAATCGTACCTGTATATCCAGATTAACCTAGTACCAGTTACAATATTATCGTTTAAAAAGCGTATTATATAAGGTAAAAACGAAAAGTTTAAAAAATTAAATATATTATATTTTGGAAATTTTAATTAATCCGCTAATATATTTATATAAGATATCGAGGATATAAACCGTATATTACGTAAGATATATAATAAAAGTTACAGCCTTTATCCCTTTATAAAATTACCCTCAAAGCTATATTTTAATTAATTTATTTTTATTGCCTTATATAATAAAAGTAATACCCGTTTATGGCAAAAAATTATTTTACCTTCTTTATAATCCGATAAATTTTAAAGTAATGCGGTATCGGCCGGATTATAATAAACCTTTATAATTATATAAAACGGAAAATATTTACGATTTTAATATCTTATTGCCATTATTTAAATAATCGTTATAAATATTTTAACCGGAATTATGGCCGTCATTTTAAAAGCCGGAAAGGTAATTAATAAAGGTTAAGTTATTATTATCTTTAATAAGATAAAAAAACGATTTAAGTTTACAATTCTAAATATATTTAATTTATTATTTAAATTAAGATATTAATTAATAAAAAAAAGGTTATTAAATTAATACTTTATATATTCGATTAAGAAAAATTATAATGTTTTTTAATATTTACCCGTTTAAGAAATGTATTAAGTTATTTTTACAAAAATATCGAAAGGCCTAGAAAAATTTAGCTTTTGGTAATCCGCTTATACGTATAACGATTGTTAATATATTATCTTAAAATATATTTTAAATTTACGGTTTATAAATTATTTACACGTTTTATTTTATTATTTACGATTTAAATTAATAAAGTAAATTTATATTATTTAAAAAAGTTATTATGTAAAATAATATAAAAAAATAATTAAAAGGTATCTTAAATTTAAATTAAAAAAAGACGATATTTTAAAGTTTATAAAATTATAACCTGGCAAATTTTTATTCCTGTTTAATAATAATAATAAAAACTTAAATATTAGTAAAGTTTTAAGTTTTAAAGATAATCGATAATTAAGCTTAATTTCCCTTAATTAAAAAAACGAAAACCTTAAAAAGTTAATTTTACGAATTACCGTAATTCCGATACCTTTCTTATAACCTACTTATCCTAAAGATATATTACCGATATAACTTTCTAAGTTTACTTTTAAGCCGAAATACAAATTTTAACCGGCCGTAAGTAATTAGTAAGCATAAGTAATAATGGAAGGCCGGTATAATATACCGTATAGATGGGTAGGAAATACTTATAAAACAATGGTACGGTAACCGGAGCCATATTTCTTTTAAGGTTGGCCTGGTTGGCCTAAGTATAAGGTTTCGATCGTTAAGCAGGCAAAGAAAGATAAGGTACAGAAGGAAAAAAAGAAAACTAAGTAGCGTAAAGATTTGGCTAAATGCAAAAAACGAAGTCCTAAGTTAAAAAAGCTGGAAAATAAACCGCGTAGGCGGTAACTAAATTAATTAGTAAGTTTTATATATATTTCATAAAGTTGAAAATTAATTGCGTTAAATTTTTATTTAATTATTTTTTAAGATAAATTAAAGATAATTTTATTTTGTAAAAAAAGAGTTAAAATAGAATAGGGTGCAAGGTCGGATACATAATTTGGCTGATTAGTTAGTTAGCACCCCCTATGTATTTCTAGCGGTTCTTTTCGCCGGGCTCAACCCCGAGAACACCACTACTTATCTTTTCAAAATTTTGCTTTTGGACTAGTTTCAACACCAGAATACAGTTTGCGTTGCCTTCATTATCTCTTAAACCCTGGGCTCACTCGTGACACGCTCTTCGATTATGTACTGATCAGGACCGATTCTTCCCGTCCCATTTCATTATAAAAAAGCTAAATAAGTACAAGGTATGTATTTATACGAAAAAGTTTACTTAGCGAAAAGGAATTAATTATAATAAAACCGCAACGAATATAATAAAAGTTATACATTAAAGAATCTTAATAGTCCTAGCTACCTATTTAAGCTAGTATATATTTTAAATCGATTTTATCGTTAAGTATTTAAATAAAAAACTAAAAAAAAAATTTATATAAAATAATTCCCTATATTAAAAAAGTACTCTAATACGTACTTAAAGAACAAAAAAACGTATCGTTTTTCCTTTAAAAAGGTTATCAAGTTAATAAATCCATTATACGACTTAAAACAAGCCGGAATTACTTAGTAGAAAAAAGTTAGAAAAATATTTACGAAATTAGGTTTTTATTTATTAATTTCGGATAATACGATTTATTATAACTCCAAGACCGGATACGTTATCGCTTTATATATTAATAACTTTTTACTTTTCGGAATTAACAAATAATAATTTAAGAACGTTATTAAAAAAAATCGTTAAAAACGTACTTATTAAAGATTTAAAAAACGTAAATTAATACTTAAATATACGAATTATGCGTTTTTTATCGATTAACGACGTTAGGCTAAATTAATAATAATATATTAAAAAATTATTAAAATTAATGAAGGTAAATAATATACGAAAGGAATTTATATTATTTATTAAAGATTATTTAAAATACGTTATTAAATACGAAAATAAAGCTAGCAAAAAAATATATTCGAATATGCGAACGTAATAAAAAGATTTATTTTTTTAAGATATATTAATAAACCGAATATAACGTTTATAACTTTAATTTAAGCTAAGTTTATAAAAAATTATTATTTAAATACTAAAAATATATTAAAAATATATTACGTTATTTAAACGGTACGGCAAATTTATCTTTTCGGTATAAGAAATTAAAACGAAATTACGTATATTAAAAATATAATACTTTAAAATTAATAAAGTTTATTATAAATTATATATTTTTTATAATTAAAACGTCAGGATTTTAAATTTTGAAGTTGTAAGGCGTTATTACGAAATATATTATAAAAACAAAATATATAAATATAAAAACGGTTATAATAAAAATAATAAAAATTAGGAACTTTTTAATAAAACTAAGGCTTATATTTAAAAATTCTATTTCTATCCTAAAAATTAATATAACAGTATTTATATAAATAAAGAAAATATAAATATTACGAAAAAAAGGTTATATTAAAGTTAAATATTATTACGTACGATAAAAAATCCAGGTAAAAAATATTAACTTTTAATATATAAAAAGTAAAAATAACTTTATAAACGGACTTATAAAATTATTTAATAAAACGGATTTTAAACGATTTATATAAAACCTGAAATTTAAAAAAAAATTAAAAAAATTAAAAAAATTAAAACATATTAAAAAATAATATAAAGATTAAGATATAATTTTTATATAAATTAATTATTTTTAAATTTAATTTTAAACTTTTCGGACTTTCTAGCCGCGGTTATTACACGTAAAAGGGCGTGTTGGTAATTAGTACTTTTAGTATTACCGGCTGGTGGGTTTTAGATAGGTTAGATAGCAGAATGCTGCCTAAGATAGTCTTTGTCCATTGATGATCCTTTATTACCTAATCGTATATGTAAGGGCGATTGCCTACGGATTAGATTTGACCTTTCCTAGAACTTAGAGAACCAACTCAGAGCAATTACGCCAGATACCTGCATTCGATCACTGTGACTGCTGACAAAATTATTAATTTTTAAAGTTAAATTATACCGTTATTTATTATTATAACGGAAAAAAAATTATTTTAAGTTTTAATACCGTTATAACTTATTACTAGTAGCTAATTAAGAGGTTATATTAAATAATAATAATTAGATAATAAATAAATTAAACTTAAAATAAATTTAATATTTTAATAAATATATTCGGACGCGTATAAAAAGTTCGAAACAGTTTTTCATTTTTAACGATTACGAAAACTATTATTTAATAAAATTCGAAAAATATTGCGTAAATTACGACATTATTACGCTTTATACAAGGTTGAATGGGTTTAAGCCTTATTTTCCAAGCTGAGCCAAATACATAGAAAATTATTACACGATGTAATTTGTACGATAAATACTATACCCAGTATCTTCGAACACGACAACTAATTAATAGTTTTACGGTTAGAATAGATTAATACCTCTGTTCCATAGAGCCTCATTTTGAAATTACGCTTTATATACCCGTATATTTTTCGTATCGGTTTTAACCTTTTAACGTATTTTAAATTTCTATTTTAAAACGCCTTTATTTATTATATATCGAAAACTTAATATAACGTTATTATATTTATATTACTAAAAAGAATTTTTGCCGGCTTTTATAACGCGTTTGAAACTGCTATAACGTCCGATAACATTAAATCTAAATTCGTAAAAGCTGGCCTTATTTTATTCGATCTTAATAATCTTTTTTTTAAACTCGAATTTTTTTTAAGTATATTTACGCTAATTATTTTCCCATTAACCTTTACCGGTTCCATTCGTTTCCCGCTCGTAAAAACCCTTAAAAATATCTATAAAATAATAAAATAAAAATAATATTTGCAAAAAAAGATTAAAAACTATTAAAGTAACTTATTAAGAAAAATCGTTAAATCGGCCAATTGTTTAACAAAAAGTAACTTATTACCTTTGTACGAAATCGCTTTTCTTTCGGAAAAAAACGTTCAATTACGTAAAACGAACCATATCTTAAACAAACGTCGGAAAACTAAAAATAAACGTTTTTAAAAAGGAAAACCATTAATTATATAAAAAGAACAAACTCTTCTAGCCGAAAAAAGAAGAGGTAATAAAAGAAATACAGCTAATAACAGCTAAAAACAATTATCGTAAAAAGATTAAAACTAAAAACGGAAATATAACGTTTGCAGCAAGCCCAGACATAATACACGTACTTATAAAAAAGCTATAAATATGTTTAGCAAAAGAAATCCGATTAATTTAAATTAATTTAGTATATTATAATTATATTATTTAGATTTATTATTACGAAATGCTAAAAAACGGTCCGCTTACTAATTTGAACCGTTTAATAATATAATACGTTATATAAAATACGAAAAATAAAAAATTAACATTTTTTATTTTAACTAAAAATTTTAAAAACTTTGATTTTTCGATACGATTAAATATAACAATTAAAAAGTAACGGAAACAAATAATATATAAAAAAGAAAATTACTTACCGGTATTATATAAGCAAACCAAATACATAAATAAAATAAATAATTTTTCGCACCTCTTAATAATAAATTCAAGTTCATCAACTACAATGCAATAAATTAATTCAAATTAATCGAATTCTTTATTACTAAACATCTTCATAACTTCTTTACAAATACGCGTATTATATTCGAGCTTACCGTAAATACTACACTTTTGTTTCTTTATTTAAACTCTTTTACGATAATTATCTTTAACTTTTCCTAATTATAATTACTTACTACTAACTTCTTTTGTAATTATAAAAACCTTTATCTTTTTTACAATAAATATTTCTCCTTTTTAAAAAAATAGATTTTTAATTTTCTAACACTTATTAACAATATAATTCGATTTGTAAAAATAACCGTTTTCTTTCTAAAAAACGCGTTTTCGTACAAAAATATTGAATTACTTTTTATAAAAAATAAACCAATTTAACCATCTTTATTAGCAAATTATCTTAATAATTTTTATTTTTTTTATAAATAATATCTCTATCAAATCGCTTTAATAATAATTTTAAAAGTTTTTATAAATAAAAAAATAACGAAATTAATAAAGATAAATAAAAGAAACTATCGATATAAACATAATTAAAACTTTTAATTTAAAAAAACGCAATTACAATCGAATAAAATAAATTTTCTTTTTTACAAATCTAGACTTAACATTATCGGTTATTATAATAACTTTAAACGGGTTTTAAAAACAGGCAATGAAATTTTTCTTAATAATATAAATAAAGTAACGTTATATAAGATTTTCGATATATAACAAATAAAAGGGTTTTAATACGAAAAAAAATACGTCGAAAGATTAAAACTAATAAGAAAAATAAATAAACATTTAAAATATAATAATATCGTTAATTTTACAATAATTTTCGTAACTGTTAAAAATAAACAAACGTTTCGAACTTTTAATACGTATTTTAATATATTTATCGAAATACTTAATTCATTTTAAACTTAATTTATTTATCGTCTAACTATTTTCGTTTATAATAATTTTTCAATCGGATAAAAATAAGTTATCGGCGAAACAGCGAAAAAAACAATTTCCGACAAAAATAATAAATAAAAATAAAGCTTAACATTAAAAATTAATAATTTATATTATTATAAATTATTTCCGAGTTTTTATTAAACTTATTTAAATTTTTCATACTTTTTAACATTAATAATAATTATAACGACTAATATAAAAAACCTTATCAAAAATCTAATCCCGTTAAAATCATAAATATCCTCTTTTATCATACCGTATTTTGTAATTATAATCCGAACAAATTTAAATCATTTACGAAATACATTTAAATTTTCGCATAAAACCTTCTAATAATTTATTTTTCGATTTAAATGCGTTTTAATTTTCTTTTTTTTTTACTATTTAACAAAACTAAATACTTAATTAATCCTAATATATATCGTAACGCGCTAAGTAAATAACAAATTCGCTATATCTTTAATATATTAAAACCGGATAAAAAACGTTCGTATATCTAAATTAAAAATTCGTTCGATAATCGAAATTTTTTTTTAGTCGGCGTTAATTTCCGCGAATTAAAAATAATATCGATTTAAACGCGTTTATCGTTATATCGTTTATATAACGTAATTTAAGCAACTTGATATATAAAACTAAATATAGTATAATTAAATTTTAGCGTTCGTTTTTTAATTTAAATAATTAAGTTCATTCTTGCTTTTTTTAAAAGCCGTTCTATATTATTGATATTAAAAAATAGATAATTAAAGTTAAATAATTAAAACGTATCAAAATTTATTCGCTTCGCTTATATATTCGGTTCGCTTATATAATATATCATTAAATAAACGCTATAACTAATTAATTTTTAAAAGTAAAAATCCTGAAAAAATTTGTTTTATTATTAAATAAACTTAACTTATTAACAGACGGTCGGAAATTATATACATTATTTTTAACGTAAAACTGTAAATTATGTATTATAAATTCGAAAAAATAAACGAATTTAAAAAAACCCTATTTAAAATATCTACGCTTATTATTTCTATAATTTAAATAATACCAGTTTATAATAATAATTGTTACGGCCAGCATTAATATAGTATGATAGCTAGTTTATTGGCGCTATAAACGAAGATTTTAAGCTGAAAAAAAGAAGGAAAAAAAAAGACAAAGTTGTAAAATGCGTAAAGATTTATAAATGTCCCCCATTCTTTATATAGCAGGTGGCTAATTTATATGGCAGCTGTTAGCCTTATATAACGGTTATCAGCTTCACGGTTTGATCCTGGTGGTTGCCGTTATATTACCTTTTTTTAGAAATTTATATATAACCAAAAAGAATATGTAAGTTTTTATTAGTTATAAGTACCGTTTTTTCCTTATTAATCCGGTTCCTGCTTTTACGGCCTTATTATTATTAGGGTAATTTTCGGTAATCTTATTAGCAGCTATTACGTATATTTATTTTTGTAAGCAAATCGGCGGTTCGGATACTTTAAAATATTTTATATAAAACCGTTTTATTACGATCGGGGCGTTTTTAAAGTTGGTTACGGAATATTATATTTCGTCAGGATCGTAACCTTTTTATTTGGCCTAATATTATAGCTTTTTATGACGTCCGTTAAATTTTAATTATTCGATTTGTTTTATTTTAAATTTTGGTTTACCGTTAATTTTTTTTAAATAACGGTAGTATTTAGATTTATTAAAATAACGGGTTATTGTCGGCTTTGCGTAACCGATTAATATAAAATAATTTAATTATTTTATAATTTGACGGCAAATCGAGAATAAAATTATATTCGCATTTTTTTATAATTTTAAAAAGTTTTATTTATTATAAATTTAAACGAATAATAAATACTTACGTCATAAAGCTTTTTTTACGGAAGAAAATTTTATCGCCGATTTTAAAATCGGCTAAATAACGTTTTTTATTAATTTATATTTTTTAACGTTTTTATGTTTTTAATGTAATTTTTTTTATAAACGTTTAAACGTTTTTAATTTATTTAACGATTATTAATATCCGTTAAATTAATTCGGTTTTTATTTTTATTATATTTAAATTTAGCAAAAATAACTTTTAAATATTTTTATTTAATATAACTTTTAACGGAACTATATTAATCGACGAATATTATAATAAATTATGTACGAAATTTAATGCCGGTATATATACGTTTTAATCGTTTTGATATTTATTAATATAAAAACGTAAATATTAATTTAATTTTTAATTTATAAATTTAATAATTTTTTATATTTACAGATATAAAATATTTTTATAACGATATTTTATATTAATAAATTTATTTAATTTAATTAAAAATTAAAAATTAAATTATTTTACGTTATCGTTAATTTAAATAATAAATATTTTAAAAAAATAATATAAATATTAATAATATCGGTTAATTAAAGTTTCGGTAATATTTTTTTTAATAAAGTTGTTATAATTTTATTAAATTTATCGATAAATGTTTATATATAATTATAACTGTAACGGTTTTTTGGTATATTTTTTCCGTTAATAATAACGTAATCTTAAATATTATTCGGAATAAGAAAAAATAAAAAAATTCCGGGGTTTTATTTCGAAATATTTTATTTTGACGATAATTAGAATAATTCCGGATATATTATCGAATATTTTATTTAAACCGGGGTTAAGTATATTTTTATATTAATATTTTAATTCCTTTGTTTTGACCAAAATACGTAAATTTTATGGATAAATATAGTATAAAAAATGCGGCCGTTAATTATTTTTTTTAGGTATTATTAATTTATTATTCTTTTTATTTAAATTTTACGTTTTATTTTCGTAATGGATAAAGTTAATTAAATTAATATTTTATAAAATATTTTCGATTTGTATTTTAATCGGCATTTTGTTAATAATAACGATAAAAAAGTTTAATTATTTTAGTAAAATTAAAGCTTAATTTTTTCCTTTTTTTTCGGGCTTTAATTATAAATAAATTTACCGTTTTTCGGAGTAAGGTATCCGTAATAATATTTTTTTGCCAGGTTAATATTAAAAAGTAATATCGAAATTAAAAAAAAATTATATTTATTTGCAAAATATAATAAGGTTTAATAATTAATAATAATAAAAAACTTTTGTTCTTAAAGTTTAAAATAATAATATTTAAAGGTTTAAATTATAACGAATAACTTTTAATCCTAAATAGAATACGTTTTTTTTATTAAGATTATAATTTTCGAAAAATATTTTACGGATTTTTATTCGTTATTTTTTTTATTATTAAATAATACTTTTAATTACGTTATAAAATACGTTTGTTTTCACTTTAATCGGTCGGCCAGGTCGAAAAAAAGTTAAAATTAAAGCTTCGTAAGTAAACCGTTTTATTTTTCGAAGGCCCGTTTTTATTCGGATTTTATTACGAAAGAAATATGTTTTTTTAATAAACGGTTTAATAATTTAATTATACCGTTTTTATAATAGCAAAATATTCGTACGTAATTATAAAATTTTATAAATAAACGGATTCTGGTATAATTTTTAAAGTTTTCGAATTTTTATTTTTAAATTATCTTAATTTTGGTTAAATCGATAAAAATATTTATGCCTGCTTTTATAATAATACCGAAATAATCCATTTTTTTAATATTAAATCGGAACCTTTTAATACTTTTTTAAAGGTTAGTTTTATATAACCGGTAAATAATTTTTATATAATATTTATAAAAAAATTTTAAGGCCGGAATAAATTAATACGTTATTAACGTAAGTATTTACGTAATAATTAAGAAATTTATGTAATTAAATATTAATAAATAATTGTTATTAAGTAGGGCTTATTTTAAGTTTAAATAAGAATATTTTTTATTAAAACGTTTTTTAATAAATTTTAAATATTATTAAATATTTCGATATAATAACGATACGAAGTTTATAAAACGTTTAAATAATATCGATTTTAATAAAACGTTTAACGTTTCGGCAGTTAAATATAATACTGTTAAATAAAAAGGTTAAAATAAAATAATTTTTTAAATATTAATTTTGTTAACGATAATTAATATAAAACCGGTATTCCGATAAATAAAGTTTTGGAGTAAATAAAATTAAGGCGGCGTTTTTTCGTATATATAATTCGATAAAGTTTATTTTTAATAATTTATTTATTATTTTTTTTTAACGGGAAATACTGGATAAACGTTTTGTAAGTAAAGGGTTTAAAGGCGGATATCGGCCGGTCGAGTTTTAAAACTACGTTATAATTAGATTAAAATTTAAAAACATATTAATTTCTTTTTTTAAAAATTTTTTTTTCCAGGTAAATAAAAGGTTTTTAATAAAAACTTCCGGATTTGTTTTACGTATTTCGGATCCTTATTTTTGGGGAAAGGGATTTTTTAGCCGTTATATATTTTTTATTTTTACAAAACGGTTAACGTTATAACGTTTAATGTTTTTTTTAAAGGAAATAACTTTTTAAAATAACGGAAATTTGCTTTATCATTCCGTACGGAAATCGGTTTTTAATTTATTCGTTAACGAAATGATAATTATATCATTTTTAATGATTTTATTGCGAAAATAATTAGCTTAATATCGTATATATCCGGTATATCTTTTTTATTTAACATATTCGATAAAGTAATAGGTACGGATATTAATATTAATATAGGATTATTTTCGGGTTTTTTTTATAAATATTAAAAAAATTAATATTATTTATCGGCTTTTTCTATAGTGCGGTTACGGTAGTTAACGTTTTTCTAAACTTTAAGGTTGACGTGCCCGTTTAATAGGTATCGGGCAGGAAGTTTAATCGTTGGTAAGAACTTAATTAAGGTTAAAAGGTTGTCGGGTTAAATAATATTTTTATTTTTGCAGTTTAGTAATAAATTATATTTTTTTATTTAATCGAAATTAATAAAAATATCGTATTTAGTATTTATAATTTGGAAAACTTAATTGGAAAAACGTTATCCGTTAATTTCGAATGTTATAATTATTTAGGTTTTTATTTAGCCGGCGGGTTATTTCCGGTAATTTTATAATTAAATTAATTTTTTTAATCGGATAATATAAATTTGTAATTATCTTTTTGTTTATTTAGCAAAAAAGAAGTTAATAAAAAATCGGGTTTTTATTTCGGTATTATAAAAAGTAATAATACGTAAATTAATTTTATTTATTTAAATTTGCGTAATTTTAATAGAAAATTTATATTTTTTAAGGTTACTTATTTCCGTTATTATTAATATAAGAAAAATTATTAAGGAATTTTTTAACGGTTTTATTTTTTTTTTCGATTTATCGGAATTAAATAAATTTTTTATTATTTTTACCGTAATAACCTTTTTTTTATTAAGGTAATTATTAGCTTTATATTCCGTTTTGTTATAATTAAAGTACGTATTAACTTTTTAACAATTTTTTTTTTTTAATTTTCGATAAAAGTTTGCCGGTATTGCCTAAAATTTTCGATTTGCCGAGATTATTATTCGAACGGGGTTTTTTATTTTTGTTTTTCGGTTTATTAAGATTGTATAATTGGGGTTTACGTTTTTGTTAACATTTTTTATAAGTAAGCTGGTTGCTGTAAGCGGTTATAGTAACGTAATTATAAAATTTTTCGTAAGTAACGTTAAAATTGCGGCTGTTTTTAAAAAAACGTAGGTTAAAGTTTAAAAAAATGTATTTTTATAAAATTTGCTTTTATTCGTTTTCGGCGATTTTGGCTTTTTGAACGAAAGCGTTAAATTTAGAAATAAAATTGTAAATATTTTAATTTTTACCGGGTTTAAAGGCGAAAGTACGAAGGATTTTTTTAATAGCGGAGGTTTGGTTTGGGTTATGGTACGATAATTTTAATACTTGGATTATTTTAATTATATAAAAAAAAGGTTACGTAGTTAATCGGTAATAAGTTTTAATTGTTTATTCGGTCTTTTTTTAAAAAAGTTTTATTAAGTAAATTATGTAAATCTTTTTGTTTTAAAAGGTTGGTTTATTTATTTCGAATTTATGTGCGATTTTACGGATCTAGGCGTTAAATTTGGTTTTATTACCGTTAAATTTAGCTGGGTTATTAACGTAGGCTTTTTTTTCGGTTATAGTTAGGATTTATATTATTATTTCCCGTAAATTTGTAGAAAGCGGGTTATGCCGTTATATTAATAAGGCGAAACGTATTAATATTACCGAAAGCGTTATTAATTATATTTTTTCGACGAGGGCGGTTGGCGTTATCGGAAGGAATAGGGGAATGATGGCTTTATTTGGCTTAAAGGCGAGCGATTTCGTTACGAAGTTTTTAGAGCTTTTTTTGGACGTTTTGGTTGTCGTTAATTATTTTGTCGATTAGCTGTTTGTCGAAATCGGTTTTTAAGTAGCTATAGTTTTGGTTTGGTAAACTTTTTGTTTTTAAAGATTCGGTTTCGTTTTTTGTAATCTGGACTGGGTTTTAAGGAGGTATTTCGTTTTTTGCATTTTCGATTTTACTTTTGATTAATTTAAGTTGCTTTAAATGTCGATTAGTTAATGGGTGGTTTTTTTTAATAGATATTTAGTTTTGATGCTGGTTAGTTTGGGTTTTGGTTTTGGGTTTAGTTTGGGATACGTTATTTTCGTCGTTACGTATCGACGTAAAAAGATGTGGTATCTTATTTATTGATCGCTAGGCTAGCGAGGAAGGGAATAAGTTTAGAATAATATTACGGTCAGTATTGATATAGTATGATAGCTAATTTATTGGCGCTATGAACGAAGATTTTAAGCTAAAAAAAAAGAAGGAAAAAAAGGTAGAGTTGTAAAGTGCGTGAAGATTTACAAATGTTTCTACTTTTTGTATGGCAGGTAGCTAGTTTATATGGCAGCTGTCAGCTCTATATGACGGTTGCCAGCCTTACGGTTTGATCCTGGTAGCTGCCGTTATAATAATTAGTTACCTAGATTACTTACGGCTATTTGCTATTATTAAACGTAACTATTATTTTATTACCTAAATTTTTACGATATTACTGTTAACAGAAACCGTATGACTAGGTTTAATAATTAGTTACGCCCATAACCGTTATATATTATAAGCAGATTTTCGAAGTTATAAATAAAGCTAACTTTTTTTTTTTTAAACGTTTTCGTAAGCGTAAAATAAAATTATACTAATTTCGAAATATATTATAAAAGGTTAAAAATAATAAGTCTTCGTTTTATTATTAAAAAAAATATTAAATAATAAATACGTTAAAAATAAGGCCAAAAAAGCGGATATATTTATAATAAGATTAATTCTTTCTTTTAAATGATTATTTTAAATATTAAAACGTTTAAATTTTTTCAGAATTTAACTAGGATTAAAAATTCTCTAATAGAAGGTAATTTAATATTTGAAAGTTTCACCGTACGTTTTTAATTTTACAAGCTTAATAAGGCTTTTAAAGAAAAAAGTAACAAATTTTTCGTTATCGAAAGTTATAATAATTAATTAATTACAGCCTTTTGAAAAAGCGAAACCTAAAACGCGTAAAAAGATATAACTTAAACCGAATAAAAACTTTATAAAAATAATATCGGATATAAAAATAAAGGTAAATTTTCGAGCTTTTATAAAGAAACTCTTTATAACTACTTATTAAAATTAACAGTAAAACGAGTCTTTTAAAAGCGATAGAAATAATGATAATAAACTATATTATATAATTATACGTATTATTTAATACAAAGTTAATACGGTAAGTTATTATTAAAATATTATTATTTGTATTAAAAAGTTATAGTAACGGTAGCTGCAAAAATAGGTAAAGCGTTAATAAAACAAATAAAATAAAATAAATAAAATAAATAAAATAAATAAAATAAATAAAATAAATAAAATAAATAAAATAAATAAAATAAATAA
>QJOA01000771.1:0-28784 GCA_004155915.1 Monosporascus sp. CRB-9-2 | reverse complement strand
TTTTTTTTTTAAAAAAAAAAAAAAAAAAAAAAAAAAAAAAAAAAAAAAAGATAGAAAAGGTTTAATTACGCCAAACGAATTATATTTTAAGTAAACGTAAAAAACGAAGTATAATTTTTTTAGAAAAGATTTATTATATAAAACAGAAAAAGTTAATTAGCGAAAAGAAAAGGTAATAAAATATATAATTAATAGTAGCTAAAAATAATGATTTTAACAACGTTAAAACTTAGAAACAGAAATATAATATCTGCGGCAAACTGAGATATAATACGTATATTTATAAAAGAATTTTAAATATATTTATTAAAAAATATGATTAATTTGTATTACTATAATATATTATTATTAAATTGTATATATTAATTTTTACTATGTTAAAAAAACTATTCGGAATATTTATATATCAGAAATGCTTATTTAAAACGTTATAATTGACACGATAAATATTATATTTAATATTTTCGTATGCGATAACTAAAAAATAGTTTTTAAAGTAAAAGAAAATTATATATCTTAATCCTATAAAACCTTATTTCGAAGCCGATTAATACATGGTTGCCGATAAGCTTCGACTTTAATAAACCTTATATTTACTAACTAGTTTAATAGAGTCGGCGTATATTTATTACAATAAAAAATTTATTTCCAATTGAAATTCTATATTATTTAATTATTATAATTTTAATTTAAGGATTAAATAAATATTAATAAAAGTAAAACCTAGTTTTATAAAGTAATAATTTCTTTGAGTATAATTTATTTTTGAAATTTTTTATTACGTTAATATTAAATTTTTATACTTAATAAGAGATATAATTATCATGCTCGATATTAAACGAAATTCTATTAAAGAATTATATTCTTTCTTTAAAGTAAACGTAACCGTATAAACAAATTGAATAAAATAATAGATTACTACCTTAATTCCTAAGCTTTACTAAACTTATCCCTTTCGTAGCTTTTATTTACGTCGATTTTGTGGAAATTCTGACCGATTTTCGTAATCCGGAGCAGCTGGGCAAAAGTATCGCTTATAAATTTCTATATATCTTGTTAAAATTTAACTTTTGAAATTATTAAACTAGTTAATATTATTGTTTTTTTTATTTTCGTTAATAATTCTTTTATAATTATTATATTTTTTGGTATATATCTTTTTGAAAGTCGATTACTATTACTCGTATAAATTAAATCGTATTCGGTATTAAAAACTGCAATTATATTCTTAATAATATCGATTGTTTTACTTTATCCGGTAATTTAATGAGAATTATTACCGCTAATAAAAGAGTTTATATAAGAATATTGCGGTTACGGATTACCAATTTATATTTTTAAAATTACGCGGCATATTATTTAAATTAACTCAAAAAATTACAAAAATAATCGAAACTAATAAAGACTTGAAAAATTTGATATCAGCCTTTTATACGCCATTAAGATTTACTATTAAAATTTGCCTTTAAGGCTTTCTTTTAAGGTTTATCTTTAAAGTTTACCGTATACAGCTTAATATTTTTTGAGTTATAGTAACTCTGTTAAACCATGGCGGGTATAAGATTTACGAAGGTCGAAGCTTATCGGTAATTATATATTAATCGATTCTAAAACAAGGCTTTATAAAATTAAGATATATAATTTTATTTTAACTATAAACATTATTAATTATTTCTAGTTTTCAAAACTTTTAAATATAATACTTATAATATAGATTATATAATATAATAATTTATAAATATTTTATTTAATTTGAAATATAAAGCTTAAATTTATATTAACTTTATAAGAATTATATTATTAAAGTTATACAAGGTGAAATAAGTTTCAGCTTTATATTCTAGGTCCAGCCAAATACATAAAAAATCAATATACGATGTAATTTATACGATAAATATTTTACTTAATATCTTCGAATACGATAATTAATTAATAATTTTTACAACTAAGATAAATTAATACTTTAATTTTATAAAGTTTTACTTTAAAGCTAACTATTAAGCTCTCGTAAGTACGTAATTTCCTAATTAATATCGGCTTGAAAGGCTTATATACGTAGCTCCTGATAAGCTTCGACTTTAATAAACCTTATACTCGTTAGTTAATTTAGTAAAATAAATTTTTTTTTTTAAACAATATTAAGTTTTATATAATAAACTATAAAAATAAACCTTAAAAATAAATCTTAAAGATAACCTTTAACGATAACTTTTAATTACGTAGAAAAGATTAATATCTTTTCGAACCTTACCAATTTTATAGTTTAATTATTTTTATAATTTTTGAATTATTTAAAATAATATACCGCTCAAAATCGAATACGTCATACCGGTAATTTATAATTACGAAACTATTTTAAATATCGTTTTATAAAGGGTATATATAAGGCCTTATAAAACTAAGATATTAATCTATCCTAATTACGAAAACTATTAATCAGTTATCGTGTTCGAAGATACTGAGTATAGTACTTATCGTGCAAATTATATCGTGTAACGATTTTCTGTGTATTTGGCTCAGCCTGAAAAATAAAGCTTGAACTCATTCGACCTTGTATAAAGGGTATATAAATTTTACAAAATTATCGAAAAAAAAATTTTAAATTATTATCAAAATTTTTAAATACGATTTAATTTACGGAAATAACGATAATTGAATTTTTTAAAAACCGTCTGCGAGAAAACATAACGATTTTAAAAAAAATTATTAACGAATTTTTTTTTAAAAAAAAGAAAATAATAAATTAAAAATTTTCGAAATTTAAAGTTTTAAAATAATATAAGTTAAAAAACTACGAACGATAATCTGCTCGGCTATTTCGGATTACGAAAACCGTCTAGAACCTTAATAAAAATCGGCGTGGATAAAAGCGGGATAAGATAGTTTAAAGTCGTCTTAAAGTAAAACGCTGCGGAAGAAATAGGGTTAGTAAAGCCTAGGAGTTGGGGTAGTAATTTATTATTTTATCAAATTTTCTTTACACAGTTACGTTTTCTTTAAAAAGAATTATTTTTTATAATATTTTTATTTATAATATAATTATATTTAATTTATTTATAAGGTCAAATAGATTTAAGCCTTATTTTCTCGTTTAAGTTAACTATATAGAAAATTATTACACGATATAATTTATATAATAAATATTAAGCTTAATATCTTCAAATACGATAATTAATAAATATCTTGCACGGTGAAAATAAAATAAAATTTTAATATTATAAAGCTTTATTTTAACGTCAATTATTAAGTTCTCGTAAATACGTAATTTCTTAATTAATATCGGTTTATAAGACTTATACACGTAATTATCGATAAGCTTCGACCTTAATAAATCTTCTGCTCGTTAGCTAGTTCGGCAACGTTAAATAATATAATTTAAAAAGTATTAAGTTTTACGCGGTAAATTCTAAAAATAAACGTTTAAAGTAAATTTAAAATGTAAATATTAAAGGTAAACCTTAATTACGTATAAATAATTAACATTTTTAAATGTTTATTAATTTAATGATTCGATCGTTTTTATAATACCTTTTTGGGTTATTTAAAATAATATACCGCGTAATTTTAAATATATAATACCCGTAATCCGTAACTATAAGATTTTTATAAAATCTATTATATTTACAGTAACGTGCTATACATATAAGCGAGAGACACATATAAGCGAGCCGCTTTTTAGCACTCCGTAATAACAAATTTAAATCATTTAATAATAATATATCGTATTAATTCAAATTAATCGGATTTTTCTTAGCTAAATATAGCTACAACTTCTTTATAAATACGCGCATTATATTCGAGCTTATCGCACACGGCATATTTTCGGTTTTTCTTTTTAAATTTTTTATAAAGACTCTTTTTAACTATTATTGGTTGCATTTCTTTATTACTATCTGTTTAAAAATGTTTATTTTTAATTTTATAACTTTTAATTAAAATATAGTTCGTTTCGCGTAAATAAGCGTTTTCTTTTTAGAAAAAAGGCTTTATATAATAATAATATATAATTTTTATTATAAAATTAACCGATTTAAATATCTATATTAGCAAACTATTTTAATAATCTTTTTTTAATAAATATCGTCCTTATTCTATTACTTTACGAATATTTTTAAAGGTTGTCGTTAATGAGAAAATGAAACCGGCGAAAATTAACGCAGAAACTATCGGCGTAGGTATAATTAAAGGAATTTTTAATTCGGAAAAAACGTTATTAAAATTAAATAAAATGAAGTTAACTTTCGAAAATTTAAATTTGATATTATCGGATCTTATGGTAACTTGGAACGTATCGTAAAGCCGGCGAAAAACAAATTTCTTTAGTAATATAAGTATAATAATGTTATATTAAGTTTTCGAGAAACGGTAAATAAACGCATTTTAAAATAAAAAATTAAAACATATGAAAAATTTAAAGCCGATACGAAAAATACGCGGATATATAAAACATAATGATGTCGTAATTAGCGCAATATTTTTCGAATTTTATCGAATAATAATTTTCGTAATCGTCGAAAATAAAAAAAGGTTTCGAACTTTTCGTACGCGGTCAAATATATTTATTAAAATATTAAATTTATTTTAAAACAAATTTTTATTTAATTTTTAATAATAAATTATTATCGTATTAAATTCTTAAATAAATTTTTGAGTTATAATAATAAATAACGGTATAATTTAACTTTAAAAATTAATAACCTCGATAAATATAACCTTTTTTTATTTTTTTATTATGTTTATTTAATTTTTTTACGGTTTTCGGTATTAATAATTATTATATCCGTTATTGTTAAGAATTTTATTAAAGTTATAAATATCCTTTTTTACGATACCGTATTTTGTAACTATAACTCGAATAAATTTAAATTATTTGCGAAATGTTTTAAAAGTTTCGAATAAAATCTGTTAATAATTAATTTTTCGTTTTAAACGCGTTTAAAGTTTTTTTTGCCGTTTAATAAAGTTCGGCAGTTATTTAATTCCGACTTTTCCCGTAACGCGTTAGGTTAGTAATATATTAATTATAATTTTAAGATCTTCAAACCGGATAAAAAACGTTCGTATATTTAAATTATAAATTCGGTCGGCGTTAATTTTTATAAAGAAAAATAATATCGATTTAAACGCATTTACCGTAAAAACGATATATTAAAGTAAAATATAAAACTATATAAATGAAAATATGCTTTTTATAATTAATTTTCGAGTTTTATTTTTTAATCTAGATAGCTAAGTTTATTTTAGCTTTTTTTATAAAGCGTTTTATAATGTTAATGTTAAAAAATAGACGATCAAAGATAGATAATTATAATAGCTAGAAAAGTCTGTCGCTTATATGTGTATCTCGCTTATATATGTAGCACGTTATATAATTATTCTAAAATACCGAATAAATTTGAATCATTAACATTATTACCGATTTAAAAAAAATTTAAAAATTCGAATTCGATTTTTAACTTTCGAATAGAATTTAACTTAATAAAATAATTGTAATCGATCGTTATAAATACATATATCGAAAATATAACAATTTAAAAAAGTTATTAACAAAACTAAAGAATAAAAATAATAACCGTCTTAATAATTTCGATATTATGTTTTAAAACGATATATAGAAAATTACGAACAATAGTTTATCTAGTTGTTCCGGATTACGACAACCGTTTAGAATTTCGACAAAAATCGACGGAAATAAAAGCGAGATAAGGTAGTTTAAAATCGCCTTAAAGTAAAACGCATGCAATAGAGATAGATTTAATAAAGCTTAGAAATTAAGATAGTAATTTATTATTTATTTAAATTTTTATACAGTTGGGTTTTTAATAATAATAATAATAGTAATAATTATACGATATAATTTTTACGATAAAGATTAACCTAATATTTTCGAAAACGATAACTAATTAATAATTTTAACGCTTTAAATAAATTATTACCTTACTTTTATAAAGCCTTAACGTACTAGACAAGCGAGCTGTATATATAAACGAGCTATATACTTTTTGATACCTCGCAACAATTAATTTAAATAACTTAACTATAACATATTTAAAGACTTGCGCGGCATGGTATCTTAGGTAACTCGAGAAGCTGTAGGAACGATCGAGGTTGAAGTTCCTAGCCCTTTTCCTAGCTGACATCTAACACTCTTAGTCGTAAGACTGGCATAGGTTTAAAAAGATGCCAGCTTTTTATACGCAGTTAAGGTTTACCGTTAAGATTTGCCTTTAAGGTTTGCCTTTAAGGTTTATTCTTATGGTTTACTGCGTAAAGTTTAATATCTTTTAAGTTATATTAATCTTGTTGAACCTAGCCAGCAGGTATAAGGTTTATTAAGGTCGAAACTTATCGACAACTACGTATATAAGCCTTTTAAGCCGATACTAATCGAAAAAGTGCGTATTTACGAGGGCCCAGTAATCGGCTTTAAAATAAAGCTCTATAAGATTAAGGTATTAATTTATCTTAACCGTAAAACTATTAATAAATTATCGTATTCGAAGATGTTAAGTATAATATTTATCTTATAAATTATATCGTATAATAATTTTTTATATATTTAGCTTAGCCTGAAAAATAAGGCTTGAACCTATTTGACCTGCTATAATATATCTAATCAATTTATATTAACTGTATTTCTTTTCGCTAACCGTATTTCGCCTTTTTAATAGGTCTACGTATTATATCAAAGCTTGTTATCGTCGCTATATTGCCGTTCTTTTTTTTTAAACCTTTATACGACCGATTAATTTTCGACGCGTTCGAATTAATATTATTCCTATTTCGTACAAATTAAAACTAACCGATATAAAACTTATTATTAATCAAATATTTAACTTAAATAAGCCAACTTTTATATTCAGATATAATACGTTAAAGATATATATTACAGAATATATCGGGAAGCGTATTGTATAACGCGTTAAAGAAAAAATTGTAAAACGAATTACGGGATATATTAAAAAGCGTATCGGAGTACTATAAGACGTATTTTAAGATTTAATTTCGTATAACTCGATTCTACGTAATTAAACGACGAAAATAAAAGTTTAATATAAAAAAGAAAACTTATTATAAAAAATAAATAATTCTTTTAGCCGACAAAAAAGTAATAAGAAAAAAAAATACTATTAATAACTGTTAATCTCCCTAAAGGAGACGTGACCATGTAGACAAAATTGGATAAAATGATAGATTGCTACCTCAATTCCTAGGCTTCACTAAACTCATTCCTCTCGCAGCGTCTCACTCCAAGGCGACTTCAGACTGTCTTATCCCGCAGCTCCTATTCACGTCGATTCTTGTCGAGGTTCTGGGCGGTCTTCGCAATCCGGAGCAGCCGGGCAAACCATCGCTCATAATTCTCTTTATATCGTTCCAAAATTTAAACTTTAAAATCCTTAAGCTTATTATTATCTTCCCTTTCCAGTTTCGCTAATAATCTCGCCATAGTTATTATACTTTCCGGTATATGTTTTTACAAAAATCGATTACCGTTATTTTCGTAAATTAAATCGTATCCGAAAATTAAAAGCCGTAACGATTATTTTGGGAAAGATTTTTTAAATTGATAATAATGTCGATAATCTTAATTCGTCCGGTAATTTTTTGGTAATTTGTACCGTTAATAAAACGGTTTTAATAATAATTTTGCGGTTATAAATTACCGGTATCGCATATCCGGACTTACGTAATATAATATTTTAAATAATTCGAAAAGTTATAAAAACGATCGAAATTAATAAAAGCTCGGAAAGATACCAGCCTTTTATACGTAATTAAAATTTGACGTTAAGGTTTGCCTTTAAGGTTTATCTTTAAGGTTTATCGCACAAAACTTAACATTTTTTAAGTTACATTATCTAACCCTGCCGAACTAGCTAACGGGCATAAAGTTCACCAGAATCGAAATTTATCGATAACTACGCATCAGTCGGCTTCAAAATAAGGCTTTATAAGACCGAGGTATCAATTTATCCTAACCGTAAAACCATTAATTAATTATCGTATTCGAAAATACTGGGTATAATATTTATCGTACAAATTACATCGTATAATAATTTTCTATATATTTGGCTCAGCCTGGAAAATAAGGCTTGAACTCATTCGACCTTGCATTAATAACTGTTAAAGGTAGCCGTCGTAAAAAGATAAGTAGGCAGGAATGGCAATATAGCGTCGACAATAAGCTTTGATATAATGCGTATACTTGTTAAAAAAGTAAAAATACGATTAGTAAAAAGGAATACAATTAATTTAAATCGATTAAATATATTATAGTTAAGTTATTTAAATTAAGTATTACGAAGTACTTAAAAGTATATAGTTCGTTTATATATATAGCTTGCTTATATAGTACGTTGTTTTAAAACTAATTAATATATAATTACGAAAAAGTTTTAACCTTAATAAATCTTATATTTGCTAGCTTTATCGTTCGATAATTTTTTTAAAAGCTTAAACTTTTTTTAATATACGTTTAATTTAGTTAACCTTTTTTAAAGTAATTTATAAATAATATAATTTAAACAACGTTAAACTTTATATAATAAATCTTAAAAATTAAAATTAAAGACAAATCTTAAAAGCAAATCTTAACGGGAAATTTTAACTGCGTATAAAAAGCTGGCATTTTTCCGAGTCCTTGCCAGTTTTACGGCTTGATCGTTTTTATTACCTTATTAAAATCAGGCTATTTGTTTTAAAGATGTAGCTGCGCTATAGGCGTAGCTATAGCTTTAGGTACCGACTTACAAACGACCTATAAAAAGACATAAACCTTTAAAATAGGGCTTACCTTAGCTTACCTTAGCTTACCTTAGCTAGTTTAGGCCTCGCTAGCTCTTTTTTAAAGTTATTTAAGTACCGCTTTATAACGTTAAAAGTTAACCAATTAAATCCTAAATTTCTATATCAAGTTAGCAAGGCCTGAATGTTAATTATAAAAAATAAGTTTCGTTTTCCGTGTCGTTAACAAAATTATTAAATTTTTTTCCTATATTTTGAATTTTTAAAAAAAAACTTAAATAAATAAAATTATTACGTAACTAAATTAAGCCCGATAAGTATATAACTTTATATACGCGTCAAATAAAAGCTAATATACCTATAGAAATTTTTAAAGAATTTTCGACGGTAATTATAGTTAAAATAACTAAGTTTAAGTTTAGAAAATAGGCGATCGTAATGTTTTTATGGCTGCGATAGCATAATTATCGGTTTCGTTATTATATATCGGGTTTTCTTAATATATTTGTATAAAGAAAGTCCGTATATTAATTATTCCGGCCGTACGGGTTATGGTTATTACGTTATAGCTTTAAAAAAGTTAAGGTTAGTAAGATTCGAAACGTTTTTATAGTTATGACAATATAATTATCGGTTATATTATTATATATCGGATTTTTTTAACCTCTTTTGTATAGGAAAAGTTCGTATATTAATTATTTTGGCCGTACGAATTATAATTATTACGTTATAATTACGAAAAGTTTAAAGTTAATTAAATACGAAACGCTTTTATAGTTCCGATAATATAATTATTGGTCGGGTTATTATATACCGGATTTTTTAATATATTTTGTATAAAGAAATTCGTATATTTATTTTTTCGGCCGTATAAATTATCGTTATTACGTCGTAAGCTTAAAAAAGTTAAAATTAATTAGGGCTGGAACGCTTTTATAATTATAACGTAATAATTATAATCCGTACAGTTAAAAAATAAATAAGCGAATTCTTTTTATATTAAATTACTTTTAAAAAGTTTATTTTAAAATATTGTATGCGGTAATTGTTACGTTATAATTATAAAAAAGTTGGGGTTAATTAAGTTTAAAACGGCTTTTTAATTATAATAACGTAATTATTATATATAATATTTTATTATAAACTTCTTAAGGATAATTTAATATGAAAGAAACTCGTTAAGTTAATTTTTTACTCGTATAAATTATAATTATTACGTTGTAATTAAAATGGTGTCTCGGACGAAAAGTTTATTTTCTTTAAAAATTTCGGTTTATTTCTTAACGTTTTTATTAAATTAATTTCGATAAGAAACTTATATTTATAATTAAAAACACTTTTTAAAAATTGATATAACAATATTTTATTTTATTTTATTTAATATTTTTATTATTATTTTATTTGCAATTTTTTAAGATAAAATTTTTAAAATTATATAAAAATGATGTTATTGCGCCTAATATTTTTTACCGCGTTATCAGGCCTTATTTTTAAGGTTTTGTTGTTTTTATGGAAATTTTTTTTAATGAGGTTTAGTCGATATATTTAACCGTTGCAAATACTTTTAAAGCCGAAGGCTCTAGCCACGGCTGCGCTTACGGCGCAGCCTCAACCTCAAAAATGGAGCCTGATTTTAGTGAGGCAAACCTTAGCTAGCTTAGGCCTTGCTGGCTAGTTTTTCAAAGTATCGGTTTTTAGCGTTAAAAATCAACTAATTAAATCATATATCTCCGTAACTAGCTAGTAAGACCTATATATTAGTTTTAAAAAATGGGTTTCGTTTTCGGCGTCGCTACCAAAATTATTAACTTTTTTTTATATTTTCTAAAAAATATAAAGTTTTAAATAAAAAGAAATTATTACGTAACTAGATTAAATCCGAAAAGTATATAACTTTATATATACGTCGAATAGAAGTTAATATATATATATAGGAATTTTTAAAAAAAATTCGACGACAATTACAGCTAATATAATCAAGTTTAGGTCTGGAAAATAGGCGACCGTAACGCCCTTATAGCTGTAACAGCATAATTATCGGTTGCGTTATTATATACCGGGCTTCTTTAATATATTTTGTATAAAGAAAGTCCGTATATTAATTTTCTCGGCCGTACGAGTTATGGTTATTACGTTGTAATTATAATAAGATTTAGGTTAATTAGATTCGGAACGTTTTTTTAATTATGATAACGTAATTATTATATATAATGTTTTATTATAAGCTTTTTAAGAATAATTTAATATAAAAAAAGTTTGTTTAGTAATTTTTTTGGCCGTACGGATTATGATTATTATATCGTAATTAAAAAGGCGTTTTAAACGAAAGGTTTACTAATAACAAAAATTTTATTTATTTTATTTAATACCTTTATTAAATTAGCTCCGATTAAAACATTATATATATAATTAGAACGCCTTTTTAAAACTGTATATAATAAGCAGTTTTTTAATTAAATATTTTTATTGTTATTACATTTATAAATTTCTAAGATAAATTTTCGAAAATTTGTATAATGCTATTAGGCCCAATTTTTATAGTTTAAATGTTTTTGTGGATCATTTCCCAATTGGGTTAGCGTGCTATCTGGAGTTACGTAGCTGCACCGTAGGCGCAGCTAACCTTAAAAAAAGGGCCTGATTTTAGTGAGGCAAAATAGGGCCTGATGGCACGGTACAAAATATTGAGCGCGGTATTGGCACTTCTATACAAATTTTTGAAAATCTATCTTAAAAACTTATAAATATAATAATGATAAAAATACTTAATAAAATAAATAATTTTTATTATATATAACTTTAACAAAACTTTTTAATTATAGATATAACTTTCGATCGGAATTAATTTAATAAAGATATTTTTTAAAAATATATTAAAAATTTTATTATTAATAAATCTTTTATCTAGCACGCCTTTTTAGCTACGATAACGCAATTATTATATATAACATTTTATTATAGGCCTTTTAAAAATAATTTAATATAAAAAAAGCCCGTTTAATTATTTCTTTGCCCGTACGGAATATAGTTACTATGTCGTAATTAAAAAAACGTTTCGAATCTAATTAACTTTAACCTTTTTATAGTTATAACATTATAACCATAACCCGTACGGCCGAAAAAATTAATATAAAAACTTTCCCTATATAAAATATACTAAGGAAGCCCGGTACATAATAACGTGACCGATAGTTATGCTGTCGCAGCCATAAAAACGTTACGGTCGCCCATTTTCTAAACCTAAACTTGGCTATATTAACTGTAATTGCCGTCGAAAAAGTTTTAAAAATTCCTATATATATGCTAGCTTTTATTCAACGCGTATATAAAGTTACATATTTATCGGGCTCAATTTAGTTACGTAATTTTAAAAATTTAAACCTTTTTAAAAAAAATTTAAAAAATTAAAAATTTTAATAACGATGTCGAAAACGAAACCCATTTTTTAAAACTAACTTTCAGGCCTCGCTATCTTATTACGGGGATATAGGATTTGATTGGTTAATTTTTAGCGTGATACAACAGTACATTGAAAAAGAATTAAAAAACGAGCCACTAAAGGTCTAAGCTAGCTAAGGCAACGTTTTTACGACTAAAATTAAGATGTTAGTACGATAACCAGATAAAGAGTACTTAGCACTAAGCCACTTTCTCTGTTTATATAAAGTTTTTTTTTTAAATTAAGTTTATTTATTTGCTTAATATTTTTTATAATTTTAACTTGATAAAACTTAAAATAAAACGTTAAATATAGTTAGTAAACTTAATTTTTTAAAGTTAAACTTATTTTATATATAAATAATAGCCTTTTAATAATTTATATATATAATAGAGCATTCTTGTTATATTTATTTATTTAGTTATATATTGCCTAATTTGCTGAGAAATAGACTTAGGAAGTGGGTAAATTCAGGAAGTGGGGGCACTCCTCTAATGCAGTGACGCTAATTCTCTGCTCCAAAGAGAAGGAGTCAGTGCCCGCAAGTCTCACCCAAAGTCCAACCCTCAAGCACAAAGTTACACGTAATAGAAGGAGGCCACCACTCTTACATGTAAACACCCTAACCAACCCCCCGTTATACCCACAGATATATATGCATACCTACTACTATCTTGGCTCCCGGTTACCAGCGTACGTGGAAGCAGCCAGTTGTTAAGAGTAAAACGTCACGGTATACACACAGTTATCTCAACGGGGGATGTTAGATGAGGGCAAAGAAGGCCGTGATATCGAGACTGACCAATCTAGACTAGACAAAGAAAGATGTTGGCACTTACACAACATGCATCAGACAGCTCGTCAGAGCTTACTCTGACAGTCCTTGGTTGTGGTAAGCCCAGTCATGAATACCTTACCCCTATATTGGATAGAAACGGGCTAACCAACTTTCTGGCTCTTGCCCTGACCTTAGGCACAATGGGCATAGCAATCCTATCCGGTATCTTGACCTCCCTCCAGCAGATGTCGGCTCCGAAGCCCCTGCAGACCCTCTCCTCGTCCGGCCACTCGACGCCCCGTGATGAGCCTCCGGCCCGTCTTCCGTCCCGCTTCATCGCTTGCGTCCGCCGGCCCGAGTCCGCCAAGAGGGTAAAGCAAGCGTTGTGGGAGCACAGCTCCGTTCTCAAGGTCGTGCAGAACGAGAATGTGGCTGCCGTGATGCAATCCGAAGTCATACTCCTCACTTGCAAGCCCTCCAAGGTTGAGGAACTGTTGCGCCAGCCCGGCATGTCCAAGGCTCTCCATGGCAAACTTCTGATCAGCATCTGCGCCGGAGTCACAGTCCCCCAGATCGAGAAGATCCTTCACGGCGCCGTGTCCGAGCTCGATCCGGACGTGGATGGTCGCTGTAGAATCGTACGCGCTATGCCCAATACCGCGAGTTTTATCCGTGAAAGTATGACGGTCATCGCCACGAGCACCCCGCCTTTGCCGCCGCAGACTTCGAGCCTTGTGACATGGATCTTCAGGCGCATCGGCGATGTTGTCTATCTGCCTCCTCATGCTATGGACGCTTCGACGGCGTTGTGTGGCTCCGCACCGGGTTTCTTCGCACTGGTACTAGAAGCGGCAATTGATGGTGGGTGACTTATCCGCGCCACGTACCTCCTCTATCTAGTTCGCCCTTGACCAGGGGCTCGTCATTTGGCTACGTGGCATATTAAGCTACCCGTTTCTTTTTTCCCTTTTTTTAAATTTTTTATTTTATTTTAATTTTTTAGTTTTTTTAATCCCGAGACCTTCGCTTATGTCAAACGAGGAAATACTAATAGCCCGTGTTCAACAAGGTGCCGTAGCAATGGGTTTACCAAGGGAAGAGGCCCAACGCATGGCCGCTGTGAGCGTAAGTGACTTTGCACGTGCCAATCCATCCTCTCGGCTCTATTTCGCGGGAGCAAGTGCTGTTCATGGAACAGCTCTCTGGGCTCCTACGGCTTCTGCGAATTTGTTCCTAGTTTTATTTCATATCATCAACAAAGGATTGCTGATCTTATCCGCCGCAGATGCGTGGTACTGCAGGTTTGGTCTTGAACGGGTACGTACAAGAAATCCCTTCACTTCGAGGTCCTATATATACCTATCTACACCTCTGAAATACCCTACTGTGTCCCGTTCCCTCAGCAAGCGGTGCTATATTTGTGAATAGGTCTCATTGCATTCTGTATATGGATCCTCTTCTTGTTCTCTGGTCAAAGCACAGCACCTCTTCTACTTCAAATATGGCCTCGTTATAGGTTGTTAACAAACTGGCAGAGAACACCCTGCACTGCTTCGAGAGAAGGTGAGCGTGCCTGGCGGTTGTACCATTGGTGGCCTACTCGTACTCGAGGAAGGGGGAACGCGAGGTACCATTTCGAGAGCCGTGAGAGAGGCCACTGTGGTCGCGAGCCAACTTGGTCAGGGACTGCAAGGGGTCAATGGGACGAGGTTCCCTCAAAAATAATTCGTTCCCTTAGGAATCTCTTCCATAAAGGCACAGGAGAAGAATTTATAGTCACAGCCATGTTATCTGCAGATATCCATGCCTCAAATTCCGAGCGGTGCGTACATACGACCACGGTAATGTACGCGCCCCAGCTCTTGGCGACGCATATCCACTCTGCTGCATCGGACAGTTCTCATCCCTTAGAAGGATAAATTTAGGTCATGTACCGACGGTGCGGTGCAAGAGGTATCATAAAAGCCACCTGAACTCCAAAAGCAAGACGTGTGCGTTTGTTACCGCCAAGCACAATTGTCTGCCATCCTAACTTAAGCGTCCTCGATTCGGATCTTCTTGCTAGAAGGACCGTCTTCTGCCTTGGCTCCTTTGTCTAGCTTTCTCTTTCCGTTTGCAACGGCTGATGTTGACTCGATGCGATCAAGTATCTTCGCATATTCCCATTCAACATTTTCCACCGTCTCATTTAGCTTAAGGATGCGCTCGGTGATTTCGAATTCGCCTAGAATGGTGGCATTACGACGGTAGAGACGCTGCTTCAGCAACAACCTCCACAGCGTATAGACCTTCTTGTCGCCTTTTGAAGCTGCCGGGTTCTTAGATCCGGAGGAATCGGCTCGCGGGCGGACGGAGGCCGGTAGTTGTGACATGAGATGTATCTCAACTAGTCGGGAGAATTGCCGCGGTGCAATCTTGTGCCTGACCCGCAACTTCTCCAAAGCATCAATGTCGACGATCGTGTCGGCTGCCGTATGTGATTGGTGGGTTAGCGTAACCCCTGTGTCGTTGCGCAAGATACCCCCCTTCTCGGGTATGGGAACATCAGTGTTGATTTTGAGGTTCCCAAAATCCGGTTCGTTTTTGCGAAGATACCTCATGTCGCAGATGTCCCGAAGTAGATCAAAAGCTTCATTAGGATCCTCAACCGTTACTTCCTTGGCGGAGGGATCCTTCATCTGGAGTTCGAAGATAGTGTTGTAAAGCATGGCACCTACTCCTTTTCCTTGGAAAGGGGGGAGAATGACGAACTGAGATATCCTCGCACGATGAGGAATGTCCGTTAAGGGAAGGTCCCTCTCGGGGAGTTCCCAAGAGTCATTCGCGGGAGCGCGAAGAGCTGTTGTGTCAGATCGAGGTGTCGTGGGAGGCGTAGGTTGCTGAAACATCCAAAAGCGGTAGACGGTCGAGTAGCCTTGGAAGATGTACTTGCTCTTCACCTCAGTATCGGAATTTGGCTTTTTCTTGTATAAGAAGTAGACGGACCACCGGGCGAGGGAGTACTCAGGCTCGTCGTTTCCATCGGCGTCCTCTCCAATATAGGATCCGCCCTCGACGAAGAATAGCACCATGATCTGGATACGCTTGACCAGCTGCTTGACGGCCGAGTCGACAAGATTGCCCTGCCAAACTTCGTATACCTCGCCACACTTGTTGAATGTCCTGACGAGTCGTCCTGGGGGAGTCCATGTATCCGGGAGAGATCTGACGGCTTGCCGGAAGTCTTGGTGTTTCTGGAAAGCAACTAGAAATAACAATAAGTCAGCCCGATATTGGGGATGCAGGCCCACGAGGTGGCTGGGAACAAACCTCCGGGCAAGAAGTCTTTCATAACTGCCGACACATCGGTAGCCTCGATGTCACCAACGCTGGCAAATTTCTTCGAGGAGGATACGGAAAGGTTCGGACGTAAATCGCTGGCGTTGTACTGCAAATTGATCTTCAAGCCCTTGTACCCAAATATGCGCTCCTCGTCGCCGAAGAGTGAGTAGGTAAACTTCGGGTGGAAGGACGCGATCTTATTAAGGCTGTCATCGCCGATTGACGGCTCGACAAGCGAGATGGTCAGCGCGTCGCTCGCGTCAACAGTCCCTGTGTCGTTTATCAGCCGTTGAGGTTCCTCAGCAACACTGCCGTTGGGCCGCATACACTCGTCTTCCATGATGTCGGGCGAATTGCGCGTGGGGAAGACGCTCTCGGAAGCTACAGTCTCTTCAAATCCGATCCAGCCCTAAGAGGGATCCGGGGCTAGTTACTAAGAGTTGTTCCAAGTGATGATGAATGCCCAATTGGTGTAGGATACAAAGCTCTGGAAGAAAGCGTGAAGATAGACTGGTATTGATAGAGTGTGAAATTCGGCTGGAATTTTGAGAACGGAGGACGAACTGAAGTAGGCTTGACGTATGGCGGTGCACATATAAAATACATACATGCAGTATATGACAGTCAATCTACGCGACTGAGTGAACTAGTACGTCGCGTTAAGAAGGCGCAACTTTAAACTGGGGCCGTGCGATTAGCATAATATTGCCTCCTAATAGCATTCTTAGTATAGGTAAATAATAAAAAATTAAAGACCGGATTACGGTTTTTTTTATATATAAGTAGTCGAAAGATTTCTTTTATATAACATATTTAAATTATATATAATATTATTTAAAGTTGGCTAAAGGAATTGTTGGTAGGGGGTCATTAGAGCAACGATAGGGTGGGCGCGTCAGCCCCACCTATTTATATGTACGCAGCTAGAGCTTCGCTCTCCCATACCTTTCCCTTACCTCAGCTAGCTCAAGCCTCGCTGGCTCTTTTTCAAAGTCACTTAAGTACCGCTCCATAACGCTAAAAACTAACTAATCAAATTCCAAATCCCCGTAACGAGCTAACGAGGCCTAAATGTTAGTTTTAAAAAATGAATTTCGTTTTTCGTATTTGTTTTTTTAAAAAAGCGAAAATTCGTAATAATTTAATAACCCGATATTATTTACAGTTATATATATATTTATACGATTTTTTACGTTATAATTTATTATTAATATTATTTTTATTTTAATTAAGAATTTTTTGTTATTTTTATATTTTGAAAAGTTTATCAATTAAAGTCCGAATACGTTACGTTAAATTTTCTTAATTTTATTGCGTAATTTTAAAAAAGTAAGATATACGTATACATACGTTAATATTTTAAAAAAATCCGACGAACGGATATAAAATTTGAAAACTTTATTTAAAAATTTTTTTTTACGACGATGTTAATTAATTATATATTTTATTTATTTAAATTTATTATTTAATTAACGTATTATAAAAAGACGAATACGGAATAAATTAATAATATATAAAAATTTAAAACTTTTATTAATTAAAACCTTTTTATACGTAAATATTATAATATATTATATAATAAATTTATAACTTTCGTAAAAAGATTTAAATTTTGTTCTTTGTCGGAAATTTTAATTTTTAATATTAATATAATTTATATTATTTTGGACGAAAGTTAACGATTTATAAAAACGTTAATTTATAATTAATTTAAGTTTTTAAATTTAATAATTATATATTTAAGGAAAAAAAATTTGTTATATAAAGTAAGATTGAAAACGAAACGGTTCCGTAATAATAACGATTTAAACGTTTTTATATATTTATTTTTTATAATTCTAATTATTATAGATAAAATAATTTTTAAAATTAATAAGAATTATTTGGCCTATTTATTAAGGAAATTTTTATTATTTTCGGATATATTATAAAATAAAATCAATATATTAAAAAAGTTAAATATTTGTAATAGTTATTATACGTTAAATAAAAATATAAACCGGTTATTAAATAATATTAAATAAAAATTTTAATTCTTATTTAATAATATAATAATGTTAATATTTAAGATTATATTTATAATATAATACTTTGTAATAATACTATTATATAAAATATTATTATCGTTTTTACCCGTTATTATAACTATATTTCGAAAAAAGGATTAAAATAATTTATATTCCGTTTTAATTAATATTATTAAAAAATTTGATTTTACGAAATATTTTAATAATATTTAATAATATTTAATAATATTTAATATTTTTTGTTAATTCGTAGTTAATATTATTTAAAATTTATTTTTTTAAATTACACCGTATATTATATAATAAATATTATTTAATTTCGTTAAATATAATTAATAAAAATAAAGGTATTATTAACGGTATTTATAATATTTATTAAAAAATTTCTAATCAGTTTTCAAACCGTTTTTATTTTATTTATAAAAATTAAAAAATAATTAATTATATCTAGAAAATATAAGTTAATTAAATTAAAACACTTAATTTATATTATAAAAATTAATTAAAATTATTTTTGTTTTATTTTATATATAAATAAATTTAGTTATTTATTTATACATATAAGGTCAGTGCTATTAGGTATCTAGCTATATACAAGCTGACGCCGACACGAAGTCACACTATATACATACACGTCAATTAACACGACGCGACCGGAGAGCACCTCCAAAAACCGTACCCACAGGCGGGCCGGATAAAAAACCAGTAGGAGTCTTAGAACACGATGACAAACAAATAGAAGTACACGATAATTGATTGGTTCCAGAGCTTTACCCCGCAGCTAGCTCCAATACCCCCAACCACTCCAATTGGCGCCGACACGATACAGGAGCCAAAGCCCCTAATGGTCCGTGCAGTGAGCTTGGCGTTACCCAAAGCACGTTGTCCCAAGCTGAATTCGAACCAACATGTCTTTCGCACGCTGCAGGTTGCCCAGGCCTACGGCGATTGAAACGCGACACCCAGGCTCACGACCACTGAGCCATTGGGACATTTATTTATATATATTTATTAATTTAATAATATAAACGGAATATATATAATATAAATAATTTTAATAATAAACCGTTAATTTTTAAATAAGATAATATAATTATATTGAAAATTATTAAAATTTTATTTATTTAAACTTTTTATTTTTTATATATATAATATTTATATATATGCGTTATTTTCATAAAAATTATAAATTAAATACGAATTATTTATAAAGAAAAAAGATTAATATATACGGAATTATTAAAAATATTTTAATTAAGGAATTTTTTATAAAATATATATATTTCCGGTTAATTGTTACCGAATTCGAGATTATTATACGTGATATAATTTTTAAATATTTTAATTACGTTAAATAAAAAAATAAATAAAAATTTAATTTTAATTAAAATATATTAATAAATAAAGGTTTATTTAACGAAAAAAAATTTTTGCGTTATTTATTAATAATATATTATTTGATAATATAAATAATTTAATTTATAATTTATAAACATTTTACTTTTTAATTTAAAAATATAATTTATTTGTATTACTTTTAAACGATAGAATTTTAAATAGGCCGTATAAATTTAAGCCTTTTTATCGAGTAATTATAAAGGTAAAAATATTTTTAATATAATTAATATTTTACAAAGCGATAATTTTTTTGATTTGATTATAAATAATAATTGTAACGGCAGCCGCCACCAGGATCAAACCGTAAGGCTGGCAACCGTCATATGGGACTGACAGCTGCCATATAGAAAGTGGGGACATTTATAGATCTTTACGTACTTCGCGACTTTACTTTTTTTTCCTTCTTTTCTTTAACTTAAAATCTTTGTTTATAACGTTAATAAACTAGTTATTATGTTATATTTCGCTGGCCGTAATATTATTTTAAATTTATTCCTTTCCTCGCTGGCCTAGCGATTAATAAATAAGGCATTATACTTTTTTTACGTCGATACGTAACGACAAAAAATAACGCGTCCCAAACCAAACCCAAAACCCAAATCAATTAGCATTAAGATTAAATGTTTATTAAAAAAGATTACTTATTAATTAATCGACGTTTAAAACGATTTAAATTAATTAAAAGTAAAATTAAAAATGCAAAAAACGAAATACCTCCCTAAAACCTAAACCAAAATGCGGAAAACGACGTACCGCAAAACAAAACCGAATCCGTAAAAATAAAGGGTTTATTAAACTAAAACCAAAACCATAACTACTTAAAAACCGATCCCGATAGGCAGCTAATCGACGAAATAGCTAACGATAACCAGGATATTTAAAAAGAACTTTAAAAATTCCGCGACGAAATTGTTCGCCTTTAGGCCAAATAAAACCATCTTTCCCTTACTTTTTCCGACGACGCCGACCGCCCTCGCCGAGAAAATATAATTAATAACGCTTTTAATAATATTAATACGTTTTATCTTATTAATATAGCAACATAACCCGTTTTCCGTAAATTTATAAAAATTAATAACGCGAATTTTAATTATAACCGAAAAAAAAAAGCTTACGTTAACGACCTAACCAAGTTTAACGGTAATAAAACTAAATTTAACGCTTAAATCCGTAAAATCGCAAATAAGTTTAAAATAAATAAATTAACTTTTCGGAACGAAAAAATTCGTATAATTTATTTAATAAACCTTTTAAAAAAAAGGCCGAATAAATAATTAAAATTCGTTACCGATCGATTATGTAATTTTTTTTTACGTAATTAAAATAATTTAAATACTGGAATTATTATATTACGACCCGAATTAAGCTTTCGTTATTAAAAAAACCTTTTGTATTTTTACCTTTAAGCCTAATAAAAATTAAAATATTTACGATTTTATTTTTAAATTTAACGTTTTTGCTTAAAAAGCCAAAATTACCAAAAATAAATAAAAGCAAATTTTATAAAAACATATCCCTTTAAACCTTAATTTACGCCTTTTTAAAAATAACCGTAATTCCGACGTTATTTACGAAAAGTTTTTTAATTACGTCGTTATAATTATTTACAGTAATTAACTTGTTTATAAAAAACGTTAATAAAAACGTAAATCCCAACTATATAACCTTAATAAATCGAAAAATAAAAACAAAAAACCCCGTTCGAATAATAATCCCGGCAAATTAAGAACGTTAAATAATACCGGCAAACCTTTATCAAAAGCTAAAAAAAAGGTTTATTAAAAAACCGGCACATATTTTAACTATGGCAAAACGGAATATAAGGCTGGCGACTGCCCCGATAAAAAAAAGATCGTTACGATAAAGATAATAAATAATTCGTTTAATTTTAACGAATCGGAAAAAAAAATAAAACCGTTAAAAAATTCCTTAATAATCCTTTTTATATTAATAATAACGGAAATAAATAATTCCAAAAAATACAAAACTTTTGTTAAAATTACGTAAATTTAAGTAAATAAAATTAACTTACGTATTACCGCTTTTTATAATACCGGAACATAAACCCGATTTTTCGTTAACCTTTTTTTCGTTAAGTAAGCAAAAAAATAATTATAAATTCGTATTATCCGGTTAAAAAAGTTAATTTAATTACAAAATTACCGGAAATAACCCGCCGGCTAAGTAAAAACCTAAATAATTATAATATTCGAAATTAACGGATAACGTTTTTCCGATTAAATTTTCCAAATTACGGATATTAAATACGATATTTTTATCGGTTTCGATTGGATAAAAAAATATAGCTTATTATTAAATTACAAAAACAAAAATATTATTTAACCCGACGACCTACCAACTTTGGCCAAGTTCTTACCGGCGATTAAACTTTTAACCCGATATTAACTAAACGAATACGTTAACCTTAAAATTTAGGAAAACGTTTACCGCCGTAACCGCGTTATAAAAAAGGCCGATAAATAATATTAAATCCTTCGATATTTATAAAGAAAACCCGAAAACGATTTTATTTTAATACCCGTATTTATTATTCCGTTAAATATAATAAACGAAAAAGATATACCGGATATATATAATATTAAACTAATTATTTCCGTTATAAAAATTATTAAAAATAACGTAATTATTACCTTATTAACGAATAAATTAAAAATAAACCTTTATATAAAACGATAAAGTAAATAATTATTATTTTAAAAATTATTCCTTTTAAAAATAAAAAATCGAACGTTATAATAATAACCGCCTTAAAAAATTAGAAAATATATAACGGTTAAAAAATCCTTTTCCCCGAAAATAAGGATCCGGAATACGTAAAACGAATCCGAAAGTTTTTACCAAAACCTTTCGCCCATTTAAAAAGATTTTTTTTTTTAAAAAAAAAGCTAATATTTTTTTAGATTTTTAACCTAGCTATAACGTAATTCTGGAATTTAACCGGCCGATACCCACCTTTAAACCCCCTATTTATAAAACGCTTATCCAGTATTTTCCGTTAAAAAAAAAGTAATAAATAAATTATTAAAAATAAACTTTATCGAATTATATATACGAAAAAACGCCGTCTCAATTCTATTTGCCCCAAAACCTTATTCGTTGGAACGCCGGTTTTATATCGATTACCGTTAAAAAAACTAATATTTAAAAAATTACCTTATTTTAACCCTTTTATTTAACGGTATTATATTTAACTGCCAAAATATTAAACGCTTTACCAAAATCAATATTATCCAAACGTTTTATAAATTTCGTATCATTATTAAATCAAAATATTTAATAACATTTAAAATTTATTAAAAAACGTTTTAATAAAAAATACTTTTATTTGAACTAAAAATAAACCTTACTTAATAATAATCGTTTATTAATACTTAATTACATAAACTTTTTAATTATTACGTAAACGTTTATGCCGATAACGTATTAATTTATTCCGGCCCGGAAAAAAAATATTAAAAATATTACGAAAAAATTATTTACCGGCTATATAAAACCAACTTTTAAAAAAATATTAAAAAGTTCCGGTTTAACGTTAAAAAAGTAAATTATTTCGGTATTATTATAAAAGCAGGCGTAAATATTTTTATTAACCTAATTAAAATTAAAATAATCCAAAAATAAAAATTTAAGAATTTTAATAACCGTACCGTAATCCGTTTATTTATAAAACTTTATAATTACGTATAAATATTTTGCTACCATAAAAACGGCATAACCGAACCATTAAACCGCTTATTAAAAAAAATATCCCTTTCGTAATAAAACCCGAATAAAAAAAAGTTTTCGAAAAAATAAAACGGCTCGCTTACGAAACCTTAATCCTAACCTTTTTTCGACCTAGCTAATTAACCAAAATGGAAACAAACGTATCCCGTAACGTAACTAAAGGTATTATTTAGTAACAATAAAAAAATAACGAATAAAAACCCGTAAAATATTTTTCGAAAATTATAACCTTAACAAAAAAGGCGTATCCTATTTAGGACCGAAAATTGCTCGCCATAATTTAAATTTTCAAATATTACTACCTTAAACTTTAAAAACAAAAATTTTTTATTATTACCGATTACTAAACCTTATTATATTTTGTAAACAAATTCGTTCTTTTTACGCGTTAAATTTGATAAGCCGATTTCCTTTTTAACTTTAACATTACTTTTTAATATCGACCTAATAAAAAAAATATCGCTACGGATACCTTATTACGAAAAACGGTAAATTTGCTTATAATTAAAGCCCGAAAAAAAAAGAAAAAAAATTAGGTCTTAATTCCGTTAAACGATTAAACTTTTTTATCGTTACCATTAACGAAATACCGATTAAGGTACGAATCGAAAATATCCCATAAAATACTAACTTAATCGACTTTATCCGTCGCGAAAACGAAATATAAAACTTAAGCAAAAAAAATAACAAATTAATAATACCCGAAAAAATAATTAACGGTCGCCTTTTTTTCCGTACCATATTAATTCGCGAAATTTACGTACCTAAAATATTTACGTATTTTAACCAAAATAAAATAATTAAAATATTAATACGGAAATATACTTAGCCCCGGCTTAAATAAAATATTTAATAATATATTCGAAATTATTACGATTATTATCGGAATAAAACGCCTCGAAATAAAACCCCGGGATTTTTTTACCCTTTCCTTATTCCGAATAATATTTAGAATTACGTCGCCGTCGACGGAAAAAATATGCCAAAAAACCGTTACGGTTATAACTATATATAAACGTTTATCGATAAACTTAATAAAATTATAATAACTTTATTAAATAAAAAAACTAATATCGTTAAAACCTTAATTAATTAATATTATCGATATTTATATTATTTCCTTAAAATACCCGTTATTTAAATTAACGATAATATAAAATAATTTATTTTTTAATTTTTAATTAAATTAAACAAATTTACCGGTATAAAATATCGTTACGGAAACGTTTTATACCCGTAAACTTAAAAAGTTATTAAATTTACGAACCAAAAGCTGGATTAATATTTACGTTTTTATATTAATAAATATTAAAATAATTAAAACATATATATACCGGCATTAAATTTCGCGTATAATTTATTATAGCATTTATTAATTAATATAATCCCGTTAAAGGTTATATTAAACAAAAATATCCAAAACTTATTATCGTTAAATTTGGATATAATAAAAATAAAAACCGAATTAACGTAACGGATATTAATAATCGTTAAATAAATTAAAAACGTTTAAACGTTTATAAAAAAAGCTATATTAAAAATATAAAAATATTAAAAGGTATAAACTAACAAAAAACGTCGCCTAATTAACTTTAAAGTCGGCGATAAAATTTTCTTCCGTAAAAAAGGTTTCGCGACGTAAATATTAATTATTTGCTTAAACTTATAATAAATAAAATTTTTTAAGGTTATAGAAAAATACGGACATAATTTTGTTTTTAATTTGCCGTTAAATTATGAAATAATTAATTTATTTTACGTTAATCGGTTACGTAAAGCCGATAATAACCCGTTACCTTAATAAACTTAAATATTACCGTTATTTAAAAAGATTAACGGTAAACTAAAGTTTGTAATAAAATAAATCGAATAATTAAAATTTAATAGGCGTTATAAAAAGCTGCAATATTAGGCCAAATAAAAAGGTTACGATCCCGATAAAACATAATATTCCGTAACTAACTTTAAAAACGTACCGATCGTAATAAAACGGTTCCATACGGAATATCCTAAAATACTTAAATTAGCGGTCCGCTTATAAAAATAAATACGCATAGTAACGGCCGACGAAATTAACGAAAACCATCCCGATAATAATAAGGCTACGAAAGTAGGAACCGGATCAACAAAAAAAAAACGGTACCTATAACTGACAAAAACTTACATATTTTTTTTAATCGTATATAAGTTTCTAAGAAGGGGTAATATAATAACAGCCGTTACCAGGATCAAACCGTAAGGCTGGCAACCGTTACATGGAACTAACAACTGCCATATAGAAAGTGGGGACATTTATAGATCTTTACGCACTTCGCGACTTTACCTTTCCTTCCTTCTTTTCTTCAGCTTAAAATTTTCGTTCATAGCGCCAATAAACTAGCTATCATGCTATATTTCGCTGGCCGTAACAATAATTAACTGTTAAATAATTTCGGGTTTATCGATAAAAATTTTTAAATTATTATAATTTTTTTAAAAAAATTAGGTTTATTTATATTTTTTATATATTATGTAATATAATGCCGTTAATTATATTAAGCGGTTAATACCGATATTATTAAATTTTTTTATAAAGTCGGTTAATATAATTATAATAAAAAAATGTTTTATTTTGATTAAATATTACGTTTTACCGTATTAAAGTAAATATTTATTAATTTAATTTTAATATTAAATTAAGTTTTTATAAGATTTAAGGCGAAAATATAGAAAGTATTTAATTAAAAGGGCGAATATTATAATTTATAATTTGTTAATAAATTCCATGGTTCGAAAAATAATATATATATAATATTAATATTATTTTTCTTCGGAATTCGTTTTTAATTAAATACCGGATTTTTTTATACCGCGAATTTTACGTCCGTTATATTTTTTTGCGAAATAGATATTACGTTATTCGAAATTTTCGTACCGAAATCATTAAATTCGTTTATTATTTATTTCGTAAATTTAGATTTATAAAGAAATATTTATTTCGAGTTAAAAATTTTTTTTTAAAATTCAAAATATTTTAATTATAAATTATAAAGTTATAGAAATTAAACTTATCGATTTTCATAATACTGTATTTATTAATAATAACGAAAGTGAATTTAATTCATTAAATAAATAAAAATAAAAAGTAATTTATAAATAATTTTAATAGAATTATTTAAAAGGTTTTTCATAAAAAGTTTTTTAAGAATAATTTAGTTTTAAATAACCGTAATATATTTTAATCAGAAAAAGATTATAATTTGATAATATAAATTATAAATAATTTGGTAAATAGTTTTAATTTAAATTATTCGTTACCGTTTATATTATCGTCGGATAAACAAAACAAAGATTTATTAAATAAAAATAAGTTATTAATATAATTTTTCGCTTTTTTACTATTTTTACGTTTTATTACATTTAATGCGAAAATTTTTATTATAATTTTAATATTAATAAATTTCCAAATTTAACATAACTTTAATTAATTATACGTTATTTATTTATTTTATTTTATAATTATACCGTATGAGTTTTTCGTATTATAATAAATTAATGTACGAATAATATTATATCATTTATAGTAAAATATAATATAAAATTTCGTTTTAATTTACATATTTTATTTATAATTAATTTATTAATTAATATTTTTCGGTATTTTTTAAAAAGATTTTGTTCGGTTTTTTATTCTTTTGTGTATTATTATAATTTATATATTAATAACCTTTTTTATATTATAGAAGTTTAACATTATTTTCGTTTTAAGCGTAATATTTAAGTTTAAGTTTTTTTAAAAAGTTTTATTCGGATTATATTATAACGTTTTATATTTTAAGATTACGTATAAATATTTTTCGCCGTATTTTTATATATAATTTATATATTTATTACCTATATAAATTTGTAAATTTTAATATTTATAAAGCGGTTATATAATATATATTTTTTTGGCTAGTCGGCTCGGTTTATCAAATCATGAATTTTTTTCGTATCTTTTATAAAATATTCGGTTTATAAATTTTTTCGTTAAATTATAAAAGCCGTAATTAATTAAAGGTTTGTAATTAATTTAGTAATTTAATACTTTATAGGGCCGGTATAATTTATTATAACGTATTTATTGTTTTTTCGAGCGTTATTAATTAAATTAGCCTGAGCGGAATTATTGGTATTTAGCTTTTATATTAATATTATATCTTTTAACGAACAAAAATTTTATTTATAATTTGAGCTTTTTATAATATTACCGAATTTGAATATTATTATTATATATAGGATTTTTTAGATTAGTATAGGTTAAATTTGACGTTAAAACGTAAGGTATTTATGATTTTTCAATTTTTTTTATATTAATATAATTTTGTAATATATAATTAGTAATAAGAATTAATTACGTATAATATAAATTTCTTATAACACACGTTTTATATTTTAAAATAATTAAATGTTGTTTAGTTAATATAAAGTTATTTTGATTAAAATAAGGCCGTAAGTTATGTTATGCTACGGATTATTTCCGTAACGGTTTTGGTTATTTCCTAAATTGGGATTTTGTTATTTGTTTTTAAGGTAATTTATTAGTAATAAGTTATTTATTAAAAGTAGGTTATTTATTAAAGGTAAGTTATTTATTAAGGATAGGCTGTTTATTAAGATTAGATTATTTATTGGGGGCCGGTTATTTATTAGAGATATTATAAATAAATTCAACCTATTTAATTAAGATTTTAAAATTTTCCGGATTTGTTTAAAGTATATTATAAGCAAAATTTAAAAAGGCATTTTATAGATAACCGTTAAAGTCGTTTATATTTTGCGATATTATAAAATATATAAAAGTATATATTATAATAAGGATTTTAAGTATTAAATAAAAAGGTAACGGATTAATAATTAATATGTTATATATAGGTTGATTTAGTATATTATATATAGTAAGATATAAAAAAGTATATAAAATAATAGTAGGTTTTTATTGAAGTAAGTAATATGAATGATTTATTAAGTAATTATAATAAATTTATTTGATATATGTTTAATTAAAAGAATTTTATAAATGAAATTAAATAATTTATAATAGTTTTTTTAAATTTGTATACGGTTATTATTATTTTTTATAAGTTATTATTTTATTATAAAAAAAGTAACGTTAATTAAGATTAATATTTAATTATTTATATATTTATAATTACATAATTTTAAATTTTAATTCTAAATATATTAATTATTTTCGAATTTTGTTATAATTTGTTCGTGATCCCTAGGTTTTATTAACATCTTATGAATTTTTATAAATTTTATATTATTGTTAATATATATTTAGAAATTATTTAATATATAAATT
>QJOA01000770.1:0-28785 GCA_004155915.1 Monosporascus sp. CRB-9-2 | reverse complement strand
TGTTTATGACCCCTACTGGTTTTTCATCCGGCCCGCCTGTGGGTACGGTTTTTGGAGGTGCTCTCCGGTCGCGTCGTGTTACTAGACGTGTATGTATATATTGTGTGACTTCGTGTCGGCGTCAGCTTGTACATAGCTAGATACCCAATAGCACTGACCTTGCATAAACTACAAACAATCAACGGAGGCTTATCTACTTACGATAATAATTAAATTTTTTTTAAAAAACTAAAAACTTATAATCCAGATAGAAAAACATTTAAAAAGATTATTTTTAACGTAATCGATATTTTAAAATATAACGTTATTTTAAAAATACTATAATTTCGTTTTAATAATTTACGTATTAATTAAAAAAAATTAAACACGTGTTTAAAATAATTTTATAAACTTACAAAAAAAAAGTTCTTATAAAATCTTCTATATAATTAAAAAAACTGCAACTTTAAATCTAATAATAACAATACCCCTTAAATATGAACGGTTTAAAAAATTATTTAAAAAAAGGACCCGTAAAAAGTTACTGAATTATAATTAACAAAATCAAAAAATTCCCATTAAAAAAGAACAGTATCTAAAACTTTATTAAATTTATTACATATATCTCCAAAAAATAATAGCTTTTTAAAAAGTTTTTATAAACCTTTTAAAAAAAAATATTTAATTTTCCGAATTTCTCGTTAATTACCTTCTAATTATAATACCCAAAATAAAAGATAATAAATAAAGGTTTAATAAAAAAAATCTAATATATAAACGTATATATAATTATTAACAATTAAACGATATTGTTATTAGAAACGGATACCTTTTAACTTTATTAAATATTATCAAAAAATATTAACCAAATTAATTAATTTAGGGCCTTGAATTTTAAAAAAGAATATTACTTTATATAAATAACTAAAAACAAATTCGTATTTAAAATAATATATAAATATTATAAATATAACGTAATCGCTTTCGAACTTATTAACGCCTTAGTAAATTTTTAATATATAATTATAACTACCTTACGTAAATACTTAAACAAATTCATCTTTGTATACCTCGACGACGTCCTTATTTATTTAAAAACCTTAAAAAAGGATAAAAAATATATCGTATAAATAAAAAAAATTAAAAAGGCTAATTTTTTAATAAACGCTAAAAAATATGTTTAATATACGCAAAAATTAAACTTTTTTAAATTTATTATTACTTTTAAATAAATTTGAATCGAAAACTTTAAATTAAAAACTATTAAAAATTAACTAATCCCGATAAAATAATTATTATTAATATCCGTTAATTTTTAAAATTTAACGTTTATATACGTTAACTAATTAAAAGCTTTAAAAAATTAACTTATCCCGATAATAAATTTGTTTAACTATAACAAAAAGAAAGGATTTAAAATAAACGCGTTATATTATGCTTTTAAAATAATTTTAAAATAATTAAAAACTAACGAAAAATAATACCTTATAATCTACTTTTTTAAAGCTGTTAAAAACGCAAAACTTAAATACTTTATTTTTGATAAGAAATTATCAACGATTATTTTAATATTTAAAGAATAAAAGTTTTTCCTTAACGCAACGAAAAGATTTTTAATATTTATTTAAACCATAAAATTTTTATTCGATTTATAATAATTCAGAAATTAAATAAACGTTACGAAAATTAAATAATTTTTTTATCCAAATTTATTTTTAAAATTTACTATATTAAAGGTAAAAAAAGTATCCAGGCAAATATTTTAAATGGAAAAAAAGGTTATAATGCAAAAACTTTTAAGTGTTATATATAAATATTATATTATTAAGAAAATAAAAAAATATAACTATATATAACTCTAAAGCAGCTTATTTTAAAAAAGTTAACATAATTTAAAAACTTTTATAATTCAAAAATCGAAACGAAATTAAATAACTAAAAATAAAAATTAAAAATTAATTATTATTTCGCGGCAAAATTTATATCCCCCGTTAATAACAAAGGAAATTCGCTAAAAAGTTTTACGAAAACCCTTTATATAAATATTAAAGAAATATATAAAATAATTAAACGGGTTTAAAAAAGATACGATTTTTTTAAATTCCGCCAAATAATTAAATAAATAATTAAAAATTATAACGTTTATAATAAAATTAAAACAATTTATTATGAACCGTATAAATTATTATAACTTATAAATATCCTTAACAAAATATAAAATATTATAACTTAAAATTTTATTATTAATCTTTTTTTTAAAAACTTAATTATTAAAATTAAATACAATAAAATATAAATATTTTTTCCTTTTTTAAAAACTGTAATAAACAAATCATTAACCTATGTCTTTATTCGATATTATTTCGATAAATACGGAATATGTAAAAAAAAGTTTTTTAATTAAAATAAACTTTTTACGTCTAAATTCGGTATTAAATTTTTTAAACAAAATAATATTAAACTTAAATTTTCGATAATTTGTTACCTTTAAATGAATAATTAAACGGAACGGCTAAAATAGACCTTAAAACAATATTTTCGAAATTCAATTAATTATTAACAAAATAATTAAATTAAACTTTTATTATTTATATAAATAGCTTATAATACATCTATAAATACAAACAAATTTTTTTATATATAATTATATATAAATATGAAATAATAACTTAATAAAGAAAATAATCAATTTATAAAACCCTCGTTATTACCATAATAACTCCTTAAGCAAAAATAATAGTAATAAAAATCAAAATAATATAAACCTAATTTTAAATAAAATTTTAATTTTTATAATATGAAATAACTTAATATTATAATAATAATAAAATTAAGGAATTAATTTTAGCAAAAAAAAAAAATCTACTTATTACGCTAAAAACAAAATATAATTTTAAATGTTTTATAAATTTTAACGAAAAAGCTTAATACCAAACTTAATTTTAAAAAATTTAACTTATTTAAAATTAATAAAATCATATCAAAAATTAACTATAAACTATTATTATTTAAAACCATAAAAATATACCCTATTTTTCATGTTTCCTTATTAAAACCAGCTATAAAAACGTTCCGTTTAAAAAAGATTTCGAACTTAAAATAATAACGGCAAGTACGAAATCGAAAAAATATTAAATTTGCGAATAATTAAAAATAAAATCCAATACTTAGTTAAATAAATAAATTACTTCCTTAAAAACAATATTTATAAACCACTGAATTATTTATCAAATATAATAAACTTAATAAAAAGGTTTTACCGATAAAATCCTAACCGATTATCTTTAATCCGGCCCAAGTTGCAAACGATAATAATCCCTTATCCAAATCTAGGTTTACGGCATTTTAATCGAAAAAGAAAAACGCTTCCGTCATAACGTTCATTTCGGAAATAAATTATATTTACTTTACCTTTACGTAACGTTATTTGTCTTCCAATTTCTTCCGTTTTTTCAATTAATCAAATTTCAACCCGTTTCTTTTTAAAAAGGTTTTACTAAAAACGTAAACTTTTTAACTTTTTAATAAATTTTTTCGATCTTTTATTTTATTAACACTATAATTTAACCAATCTTTTTTTTACCGTCTTTTACTCCTTTTTTATAATTTCCTAATAGGTTAAAAATTATTTTTAATTTTACGTTATTTTCGTAATAAATAATTTTATATTTCGTTTATTTTTTTAAAAGAATATATTTTTAAAATATTATAAAACGAATATTAAGAATAATTATAATAATTATGATCTAAACGCTTTAAAACGAAAAGATAATTAATCTTATCAAATTTAATATAATTAAAACAAAAAAAAGCCCTATTATTAAAGTTTTTAATTAAATCAACATAAATATGACGAAAATTACGTTAATTCGGAAAAGATTTCTTTTTTCTTTTTCCTTTTAAATACAATTTATCATAATAAAATTAACTAAAACAAAACGTAAAACACCTTTTTAACAAAACCAAAAAAATACCCACGAGTTTTTATCTTTAAAACAAAAATTATGAAAAAAAAAAGAAATAATATTATACTACAAAAATAAAAGTTTTATTATTTTAAAAAAACTACCTTTAAAACTTGGTATAAACTCCGTACGGCTAATCTTCGGATTAAAAAAAGCTTAACTTTTTCCACACCAAAATTAAAATAATTTAAATAATCTAATGAATTTAAATAATGTAGGACCAAATTACATAAATCACATAAATTATACAAATTTACGACATACTTATTAAATTCAAAATAAATATATAACAAACGGTTTACCATATAAATAACACCTATTTAATTGCGTTTTTTAACTATTAAACTAAATCTTTAATTAAAAGCATTATTCTTTAACTAAGGAAAACGTATGCCAACCTTTTTAACAAACAAACCTCCAAATCATATATTATACTATTATTACCTGCGAATCAAGACCCTATTTCGGATACTGCTTATACCTCCAGGTGGATATATAACAGGTTCGTTACATTATTACACGAAGAAAGTTTTAAAATATTATTTTAAGTTTTTATTATATTATGTAATTTAAAATAAGAATAAAAAACAAAAATATTTAATAAATTAAAACCGTAAATTATTTATACATTCCGTATTATGAAAATAGTATTAAAAATAATTGTAAAATTTATAAAAATACTTCTAATATTAAAGAATTAATCTATTTTACAAATTTGTTTAAGAGTCGGCCGATAAATTTCGTAAATATAGAAATAAAATATTTACAAATATATATTATTTGAATTAAAAGAATTTCGAAAGGACAAAATATAACAGAACTTTTAAATTATAAGGCTGAATAAACAAATATAATTTACCGTTACCGTTATAAAATTATGAGAAATTAAATATATATAACTTTAAAAGCCGTTAGTTATTTTTTTATAAAAAAAAGTTTTAAAACACATATAAATATATATTTATTAATTTAATAAATATAATTAATATAAAAAATATAAAACATGTTTTATTATATTATATAATTAATAATTTAAAAACGGTTTACATATTACATAAGCAAACGTAATATATAAACGAACGTAGTATTTATTTAATTATTCTTACTATTTATCTTTGATCGTTTATTTTTTAATATTAATATTATAAAACGTTTTATAAAAAGAGTAAAACTATATTTAATTATAAAAGCTTAATTCTATTTATAAAATCTTATTTTTAACCTTAACGTACCGTTTTACTAATAAATACGCTTAAATCATTATTACCTTTAATTTACAAATATGAACGTTAACCGAAAAGAAATTAATTATTAACTAAATTTTTAACTGAAATAAAGAGATATTCCTTCTTCGGATTTAATATATTAAAAATATAATTAATATTCGTTTATTTAACGCCTTATGAAACGTATTGAAATTAATTAAACGTCGAATTTTATTAAATAATTAAAAGAATTTTAAACGTATTTAAATCGTAATTTAAATTATTAATTATAAAATATAACATTATAAAGAAATATTTATAATTATAACGAAATTAAATTTTTAATAAAGCTTTTTAAAATAACGGGTATAATAATTATTAATACCGAAAAATATAAAACATTTAAATAAACGTAATAAAAAAATAGAAAATAGATTATTATTATTTAAGTTATGAACTTTTATACTTAAATTATACCGTTTTTTATTATTATAACGGCAAAAACTATTTTAAATTTTAGTAACGGAATAATTTATTATTAATAACCGCTTAAACATTCGTATTAAATAATACTAATTAAATAATAAATAAAATAAGTTACGAATAAATTCAATATTTTAATAAATATATTCGGACGCGTATAAAAAATTTAAACCGTTTTTTTATTTTTAACGGTTCCGAAGATTATTATTCGATAAAATTTAAAAAGTATTACGCGAATTACGATATTACTACACTTTATATAGCCGCCCATTTTTTATATCGGCTTTAATTTTTTAATATATTTTATTTTTATTTTATTTTAAAATACGTTTATTCGTTATATATCGAAAACTTAATACAACGTTACTATACCTATATTATTAAAAAAAAAGAATTTTCGCCAGCTTTTATAACGTGTTTTAAATTATTATAACGTTTAATAATATTAAATCTAAATTTAAAATGTTAATTTTATTTTATTTAATTTTAATAACATTTCTTCCAAATTAAAGGTTTTTTTTTTTAATTATGTTTACGCCGACCCTTTTTTATTATTAACTTTTGCCGGTTTTATTTCATTTTTCGTAAAGGTTTCTAAAAATATCCGTAAAATAATAAAATATAAATAATATTTATAAATAAAGAAATAGAAATTATTAAAGTAACTTATTAATAAAAATATTTAAATGCGTTAATTTTATAATTAAAAATTATATACTATTATTATATAAAACCGCTTTTTTTCAAAAAAGAGCTAAATTAGATTGAGCGCATTATATTTTAAATAAACGTTTTCTTTTAAAAAAAAGAATATTTATTATATAAAAAGGATAAACTTTTCCAGCTTAGAAAAAAGGTAGTAAAAAAATGCAGTTAATAATAATTTGAAAGAATTATCGTAAAAAGATTAAAACCAAGAAACGAACGTATCGCGTTTATAGTAAGTCCGAATATAATACGCGTATTTATAAAAGATTTATAAAAACGTTTAACGAAAAAAATCCAATTAATTTGGATTAATGCAATATATTAAAATTAAGTTCTTTAAATTTGTTATTATAAGGTGCCAGAAACCGCGCCGCTCGCTTTTCCGCGAAGTTTTTTATTTAATACGTTATTTAAAAAATTGATTTTATCGAGTTTTATATAAACTTTATTTTCTTATTTACTAAAAATTCTGTTTTTTATAAATAATATTATTATAGTTTAGCAGAGAAAGAATTAAAATTTATAATGATTTTCCGGTATCGAAATAATTACAAAAAAATAAAAAATAAAATTATTTTTATTTTTAAAAGAATTTCGATGGTTTTTAAAATATATTAACAACAAATGTTGAATTATTACTAAATTTTAATATAATGTCATTAATGTATTAATCATTTATTTATAAATATTAAAACAGTTCGATTTTATTTTATACGTAATAATTAATATATAATTTAATATAATTTCTACGGTATTTAAATATATTTAATTTAATTTAAACTTTAATAACGTATATTATTAAATTATAAATCCAGTTATTTTATATCCAATTAAAATTGAAATACTAACGCTATAATTTGAAATTTTTACTTTATTGAATATTTAAAAGTAACTCTTTTTTATAAAGAATATACTTGATTAAAAAAGCTTTTAAATCTCCGTTATAAAATTATTTAAAAAAGTGGTGAAATGATAAAAAAAAAATAAAATATAATAATTAATATTAAAACCGAAACGGAATTTATTTTTAAATTCTAAATATATTTTATTTAATTTTTATTTAAAAGAAATTAAATTTTAATATAAATATAAAATATTTAAATATATAATAACGTGCTATATAAGCACGCTCAACACATAAGCATGTGTAACTTTCTTTTGGCATTCCGCAATAATAAATTCAAATAACATCGTAACAGTATATTATATTAATTTAAATTAGTCGGTATTTTTCTAGCTAAATATATTTATAACTTTTTTATAAATATGCCTATTATATTCGGGCTTACCTTAAACGTTATATTTTCGTTTTTAATTTTAATATTTATACGATAATTCTTTTTAGTTATTATTAAAAAAAACATTTTTTTATAGAATAAATAATTTCTTTTTGTTAAAAATGTGTATTTATAATTTAATAACATTTATTTAAAATATTTTTCGTTTTACATGATTAAACCTTTTTTTTCCAAAAAAAGTTATTTTATATAATAATAATATAACGTGCCATATAAGCGATTACAATATATAAGCGAACGTAACACTTTTTAATACCTCGTAACACTAGATTTAAATAATTTAATGACAATATATTGTATTAATTAAAATTAATAGGAATTTTTAATTCTTTCTTTTTAATTTTTTAATTTTTTAATTTTTTAATTTTTTAATTTTTTAATTTCTTTTTTGCTAAACGTATTTACAACTTTTTTATAAATACGCGCATTGTATCCGGATTTACCGTGAATATTATATTTTCCTTTTTTGGGTTTAACCTTTTTGCGAGGATTACCTTCAGCCGTTATTAATTGCATCTTTTTATTATCCCTCTTTTTTAGTTAAAAAAACTTATCCTTTTTATATAATAATATTCCTTCTTTTTAAAACCCGTTTTTTGGATTTTTGATATTGGCTTAAAATATAATTCGTTTTGCGTAATTAAACGTTTTTTTCTGAAAAAAAGCGGCTTTATATAATAGCAATATATAACCTTTTATTACAAAATTAATTAATTTAAATATTTTTATTAACGAATTACCTTAATAATTTTTAACTTCCCTTTATAAATATTATCTTTATTTTATTACTTTACAGATATTTTTAAAAACTTTTCCGAAAGATAAAATAAAACCGGGAAAGGTTAACAAAAAGACAACCGTTAATATAAATATAACTAAAATAATTTCGCATTCGAAAAAAACGTTATTAAAATCGAATAAAATAAGGCCAATTTTGCGAATTTAAATTTAATATTATTAAAGGTTACAGTAACTTTAAACGTATTATAAAAACGGGCGGAAAACCTTTTTTAATAATATAAATATCATAAAGCTATAGTAAATTTTCGATATATAACAAATAAACGCGTTGTAAAATAAACAAGCAAAATATATTAAAAAACTAAAGCCGATATAAAAAATATGCGGCTATATAAAACGTAATAATATCGTAATTAACGTAATACTTTTCGAATTTTAACAAATAATAATTTTCGTAATCGTCGAGGATAAAAAATATTTCGAACTTTTTATACTCGTCAGAATACATTTATTAAAATACTTGATTTATTTCAAATTTAAATTATTGAATATAATTTCTATTACTTAATACAATTTTTTCTAATTATTAGTAATAAATTATTACTATATTAAAACCTTAAATAATTTTTTAATAATAATAAATAATAATTACCCAGATTTTAAAAGTTAATAATTTAAGTAATTATAATTTATTTTTTATTTTTATTACATTTATTTAAATCTTTTACTTTTTCGATATTAATAATTATTATATCTGTTATAATAAAAAATGTTATTAAAAACTTAATTTCGTTAAAATTATAAATATCTTTTTTATAATACCGTATTCCGTAGTTATAACTCGAATAAATTAGAATTATTTACAAAATAGTTTTAAATTTTCGCTTAAAATTTATTAATCATCGATTGTTTAATTTAAACGCGCTTAAAGTTTTTTTTTACCATTTAATAAAGTTCGACACCTTATTAATTTTAACGAATTCCGTAAGGCGTTAAATAAATAATATATTAATTATAATTTTAATATATTAAAGTTAAATAAAAAAAGTTTACGTATTTATGTTATAAATTCGGCTAATAATCGAAATTTCTTCGGTCGGCATTGATTCCTGTAAATTAAAGGCAATATCGGTTAAGGCGTATTTACCGGTAAAACGGTATATTAAAATAAAAAATAAAACTTTATAAATAAGATTAAGCTTTTTATAATCAAATTTCGAATTTCATTTTATAACCTAAATAATTAGGTTTATTTCTGCTTTTTTTTATAAAACATTTTATAATATTGGTATTAAAAAATAAACAATTAAAGATAAATAATTAACATGGTGAAAAAAGTGTTACGCTTGTTTATATATTGCGTTTGCTTATATAGCACATTATAACTTCTTATTATAAAATTAATTAAATAAAATAATTTTATTAACGAATTAATTTAATAATTCTGAATTCCTTTTATAAATATTATCCTTATTTTGTTATTTTAACGTTACTTTTAAAAGCTTTGGCGGCAAATAAAATAAAACCGGCGGAAATTAATATAAAAACGGTTGGTATAAAAATAATCAAAAAAACCTTTAATTTGAAAAAAGAAAAACATTTTTTAAATCGAATAAAATAAACCTAACTTTTATAAGTTTAATTTTAATATTATCAGATCTTATAAAATTTAAAACGTATTATAAAAACGAGTAAAAAAATCTTCTTTAAAAATATAAATATAATAGCGTTATATTAAATTCTCGATATAACGTAAAAAATACGTTTTAAAATAAAAAAATTGAATTATATCAAAACGTCAAAGCAAATACGAAAAATATGCAAATATATAAAACGTAATAAAGTTATTATTAATATAAGATTTTTCGAATTTTATCGAATAATAATATTTATAACTGTCGAAAATAAAAAGACGTTTCGAATTTTTCGTATATATTTAAATACATCCATTAAAATACTAAATTTATTTGAAATTTACTACATTTACTTATTAATTGTTATTATTTAATATGATTTTTTAATTAATTATCAATAATAAATTATTATAATATGAAAATTTAAAACTCTTTTTTCTCGTTATAATAATAAATAATAATATAATTTATTTTTTAAAATTATTTATTTAAATAATTATAATTTATATTTTATTTTCTTATTACGTTTATTTAAATTTCTTGTATTTTCGGTATTAATAATTATTATATTTATTATTACGAAAAACTTTATTTAAAATTATAAATATATTTTTTTATAATATTCTTATTATATAATTATAACCCGAATAAATTTAAATAATTTCTGAATTATTTTTTAATTTTTAAATAAAATTTATTAATAATTAATCTTTTTCGATTTAAACATATTTATAAAAATTTTGCCGTTTAATAAAGTTTAATTTTTAATTAATTTTAATACGTTTTATAATATATTAAATTAATAATATGTTAATTATATTTTTAACGTATTAAAGCCGGATAAAAAACGTTTAAATATTGAAGTTAAAAATTCGATTAATAATTAAAATCTTTTTCAGTCGGCGTTAATTTTTACGAAAAATAAATAAAATCGGTTCGGGTACGTTTACCGGTAATACGGTATCTTAGGGTAAAAAATAGAACTTTATAAATGCAAGGTCGAATAGGTTCAAGCCTTATTTTCTAGGCTGAGCCAAATATACAGAAAATCATTATACGATATAATTTGCCCGATAGATACTATACTAAGTATCTTCGAACATAATAACTGATTAATGGTTTTCGCGGTTAGGATAGATTGATAGCTTAGTTTCATAGAGCCTTATTCTGAAGCCGAATGCGTGGTTGGAGATAGACTTTATAAATAAAATTAAATTTTTTATTACCTTTTATATATATAAGCGAAAGATATATATAAGCGAACGACGTTTTGGTACTTTCTAATAATATACTCAAATAACTTAATTATGACAGCTTAAATCAATTTAAAATAATCGAATATATTTTTATTAATTATATTTAGAGCTTTTCGATAAATGTATATATTATATTAAGCTTTGTTACGGCCGTTATATTACGATTTTTTTAACCCGTTTATAATCGATTATTTTTTTAATGCGTTTAAATTAATACTACCTTTATTTTCTACGATTTAAAGCCGACCGATGAAATAATTACTTTCGAACGAATTTTATACCTAAATACGTAAATATTTTTTGTCCGGCTTTAATACGTTAAAGATATACGTCGGAAAACGTGTTATAGGACGCGTTAGGAATGCGTTAAAGGGTATTAGGAGTCCGTACAGGGCGTTTTGCGGGGCGTTTCGCGGGGCGTATAGCAGCGCGTATAGTAGGGCGTATCGGGTTTGATTTGGTAATAATTCGATATTTATGTAATTAAATAATTAAAATAAACGTTTTTTTTTTAAAAAAAAACTTTATTATATAGGATGAATAAGATTTTATAATTAGCAGAAAGGTTATAGTAAAAAATTGCTGCGAGTAGTTACTAAAGGTGGTTAGTTATATATAGATTAAAAAAACGGAATGGCAATATGGTATCCGTAATAAGCCTTGATATAATACGTACACTTATTAAAAAACTATAAATATAGTTAATAAAGATATATTTGATTAATTTGAATTAATTTAAGGTGTTATGCTTAAGTTATTTGAGTATATTATAAATTGGGACGGGGAGATTCGGTCCTGAGCAGTACATAATCGAAGAGCGTGTTACGAGTAAGCCCAGGATTCAAGAGATAATAAAGGTAACGTAAATTGTATTTTGGTGTTGAAACCAGTTAAAAAGTAAAAGCTATAAATAATAAGTGGTGATGTTTTCGAAGTTGCGCCCGGCGAAAAGAACTGTTAAAAATATATAACGGGTATTGGTTAACCGATTAGTAAGGTTATATATTCGATTTTGTATTTTATTTTATTTTAATTCTTTTTTCTTAAGATAAAATTATTTTTAATTGATTTAAAAAATAATTAAATAAAGATTTAACTCAATTAATTTTTAACTTTATAAAATATTTATAAAATCTATTAATTAATTTAGTTACCCTTTACGCGGTTTATTTTCTAGCTTTTTTAATTTAAGATTTTATTTTCTATATTTAGTTAAATTTTTGTACTGTTTGGTTTTTATTTTTTTTATACCTTATCCTTTTTTTTTGTTTAATAATTAAGGCCTTGTATTTGAACTAACTTAGCCAACCTTAAGGGAAATATGGTTTTGGTCGTTATGTTATTATTTTATAAGTATTTTCTATTTATTTTTACGGTATATTATACCGTCTCTTTATTATTACTTATATTCGTTAATTATTTACGGCCGGTTAAAGCTTGTTTTCGGTTCGAAAGTAAATTTGGAGGGCTATGTTAGTAATATGTTTTTAGGACGAATAGGCTATAAAGGAGGTATTTGAAATACGGTAATTCGTAAAGTTAATTTTTTAGGATATTCTTTTATAATTAAAAGGAATTAAACTTAATTACTAATTATTTTTAGGATTTAAAGCTTTACCAGTATTTAGCTTTTTACTATCGTTACTGGACGGGGATAAGGATTTATTAAGTTATAATTTTGTAAGTTTTAAAATATTATCCGTTTTTACCTTAAGCTTAAAATATTTTTTAATTAATTTTTTATTATTATTTTATATCACGATTCTTTAAAATAATATAAATTTACTTTATTAACCTAGGTTACGAATAATAAAGTAAAACGCGTAAGTTATTTATAAATTATAAATTTAACATGATTTTTAGGATAATATATTAGCAATCGATATATATACAAGAGGGTTATTAAAAGCTAGATTTTTTAAAGTTTTTTAATATTTTTATAAAAGTAATTCAGTACGTTTTTCGGACGGGTAAATATTAAAAAGCATAATAGTTTTTTTAAATCGTATATATAACGTATCAACTTAATATTTTTTTTTGGTTATCGATTAATATTTTAATATGGGTAATAAATTAAATATATTTAGGATTATAAATCCGGACCGCTTTTTTATTCTTATTAAAAATAATAATAATTTAATTTTTATTAATTACTTTTCCGGTTTTTAGAATAACGGTTATAATTTCGAGTAAGGTATATATAGCAATTATTTAAATGATCATAATAAAATAATAAAATTGTACATATTTATTATTTTATATAATTATAAAATTTGTTATAATCCGACCGATATAATATTATTTTAAAATTTACTTAATTATAAAAAAGGTAAGGTAACTTTTATTATAAATGTTTATTGCTTATATTATATATAGTAATAAAAATAAACCCATTAAATTAATATATTAAAGTTAATATAATAACAGAATGAAAAGTACGATTTTTATAATATATTTTGCGTAATATACGGTTTATATTATCGATATTTTATATAGGTATATTAATAAATTAAATAAAATTTTTAAAATATAATATATTTAACTTTTTAAACCCTTCGTTTTTATTTTATATGGTGCGTTTTTTAAACGATAATATTATAATTAATATCGGGTTAATTAAAATATATAAATACGATTAAAACGATGTATAATAATTAAAGACAATAATAATAAATAAAGGTAACATATAATATATAAACATATATAAATATTAAATTATATAAATACAAAAGTTCGTTAAAAAATAATAACAAATTATGCCCGTAATTAATCAAGTAAATATAAAGTTAATATATTAAATTTTGTTATCAAAAATATATACGCTAAAGAATTCCTAATAATTTTATCCGATATTTTATAAAAAAGGATATAATTATCGGTACGTTTTTTTACTTAGTTATATAAATATTTTTGCATTTACACTTTTTTTATAATTCTTTTTCTATAAATTATATTAGTCTTTTTTTTTAACCATATTCATTTTTAAAATTTAATATATATTTAAATTATTCCCGACGTTGAAATTAATATTACTATAAATTTCGGTAAATTATTAAATTTACGTAGTACTTAAAGTTTTCGTAAAAATATAAATTTAAATAAATCTATTAATTTTATAACACAATGGTTTATTAAAAATTATTTCGTATTAAATATTAAATTATTAGGTTTTGGTAATATTAAATCCGTTAATTGCAGGATCAAGTAAAATATACGTAAATTCGAACATATTTTTATTCAACGTTATAAAATCCTGGTTATATTAAATACGATTATATTTTTTAAACCTATAATTTATCGTGCTGATAAAGCTTTCGTTATTAATTAAGGCATTAAATTTTTATATAGTTTTTATAATATTCGTAAACCTTAAAATTTAATATATTATTAAGCATTTAATTACGAATTAACTTTTCTTAATATAAATTCCGTAATATAATATTTAATTAAAATGCTTTATTATTTAAAATACCGGTTATAAATAATTCACGGTTTTTTAAATTTTAGCGTTTTTAATATATATTACCGTTAATCAAAATAACAAAAAATTTAATATTTAATTTAATTTTAAATATAATCAAATAAATAACCGGTAGCCGTCGATTAATATCGGTAATTTCTTTACCTTTTAAAATATTTTAACCATATAATATTATTTCGGGGTTTTCATTAACGGCTTCGATTATTTTAACGGGTCCGCGTATTACTAATTAACTTTTCAAGTTATTTTTAAATATTAAAATATTTTATTTTTTATTTTTAAATTACGCGTTAATAAAAGTTAATTTAGTTTTAAAACAACTAAAGTATTAGATATTATATAAGACTTAAATATATTAAAGTAAATATTTTTTATTTTTTATAAAACCTTTAACAAAGTTTTATTAATTAATATAAAATAATTAAAGTTATATTTATAATTTAATCGATAATCCAATTACCGGTCGGTATATACGATAATAAATTAAAGGCAACAATTCTTAAGTAACCGTAAATGCTTAATTTAATATAATCGTTATATTTTAAAAATAAAATAAAAAATTACCGTTTTATTTTATATTTATCGAAGTAATTCGGGCCGAATATACGGATTTTTTTATATTATTATTTGTTAAAATCTTAAAAATATTATTAACTTATTTATTTAAGTTTTCAAAATATTTAATATTATTTTATATAAATTATATATATAATGATATCGAATATTTTAATAATTTAATTAATATAATATATATTTATTTTTTAAATATTAATCGATTTTAGGATTTTATAAAAGAATATATAATAAATACGTTAAATTTTTTAAAGATTATAATTATATATTCCGAAATAATCGGTTCGAAAATTCTAAGGCGAATTATAAACAATTATTATAAATTAAAAAAGATGTTTATAATAATATTTACCCTATTACAAAAATATTCTATAAAAATTAATTTCGAAATAAGCTTAAGAAATATATTTTAGATTTTTAATATCGGATAAATTTAATTAAACGTATTATTTATAAATAAAGTATAGTAAATATTATATAAAATAATAATAAGTAAAATAATAATAAAAGGGAATAAAACTTTTTATCTTTTAGTTTTTTGTAATTAATTACGTTAATTTTTTTCGTTTTTTAATCTTTTCGTTCTCGGTATATTATTATTATCCATAATTACGTAATTTTCGAATCGACTATTAGGTATTTAAATTTTAATATTTATATTTATAAGTTTTAAAGCTTTAAGCTATTAATTTTTTTAATAATTTAATATTAATTATATTTAAAATATCCGATGTTTTGTTGTTAGGTTAACTAATAAATGGTGTTATTTAATCGTTTCTTTATAAATTAATCGGTTTTTAATAGTTTTTTTTAATTTTTACAAATTATTTTAACTTTTTAGTAAAAAACATTTTTTTAATTTTATTTTCTTAATTTCTTTTAAATAATAAATACCTAAATTAATAATATTATTAATTAAATACGGGTTAATTTAACGATATTTAAGCTTTATATTTCTGGACATATTTATATATTAAGGCGTATTATATAATAATATTAGGTTATTTATTTTCAAAGGTTTATTTTTTATTTTGTTTTCATTTTTTTAGTTTATAAGTTTAATAATTTTGTAACATTAATTACTAATAACTTTGGTAATTTTGGCCACGTTTTTGTTTTTTTTTTTTTAAAAAAAACCGAATTCTTTAAGTAATTAAAATTCTTTTCGGAATATCAAGATTTTATATTATAATTTTTTATATCGGCAACATTATTTCGATCGGTAAAAGCGCTTTTTATCCGTATAGCAGTTTATGCGGGCTTAGGCCGTAACTTTTTATAATAATATTATTAGTAAAAATTATTTTAGATAAACGTTTAATTGATTTTTTGTCGGTATTATTTGGTACTTTTATTAAACCTTTAGCAATTAAGACGTATTTTTTTAACCAGGCCCTGTCGTTAGGCGGTATACGTAATTCCAACCTTTCGTTAAATCTCGAATATATTATAGGTTTTAATTATTCTGCTTTTGTTTTTAAAAGTTTTTATTTATTTTAATTTTAATCGGGATATTATATTACTAAAAAATATGTTTATTTAAGAAAATTTTAATTACTATCAACGTAATAAAACGTAACGTTTTAGTTTTTAAATAATCGGATAATTTGTATTTTATTTCGATTATAACTTTATAATTATTATCGTTAAGTATAAATTAATATCGATTATTTAGATAATAGTTATATTAATAGGTTGCGAAAATTTATAGTTTTTTTCGATCCCTCGATTAGTTACTTTATAATATTTTATATTTGCCCGTATTAATTTTTAAATATGATTAAATATTCCGCGTTAATAATAAAAAGTTGTTATATAATAATGAATCGAATTTTATTTTTTGTAGATATAATTTTTATAATATTATTTAATTATTATAAATCGTTTTTATATAATATTAATAATTTTACGGCTGCCGTATTATTTATGCGTTTTATATTATAAAATATTATTTTAAATAAAATAGTTTAATACCTTAGTTTTAATAGTAACTCTCTTTATTAAAGTTTTACAGAATCGATTAAAAAGGTTTAATATTATAAGGAATTTAATATATTTTTATAACTTTTTAACCCAGTTCTTAATAAAAGGTCTTTATTTATCCGTTTTAATAAAAATTAAGGTTATGCCGGTTAAAATAAGGTTAAACCGAATAACATTTAGTTAAATATTTATAAAATTATTAATCTTTTTTATTAATTGTTTAATATGTTCAAAGTTTTAAGTAACTTTCGGAATAAATTATCGGCGGTTAAAACTTTTATTAGAAATATATTTAATTTTAAAACCGAACATTTTTATTTAAATAATTTAACGGATAAATAAGGTTTTAAATAAAGAACTGATAAAATTATTAATTTAAATTATTAATATTTTATCGTTAATTTTTAATATAAATTAAATTTTATAATTATAATTTGGGAACTTTTTTAAAACTTTAAAAATAACTTAATATTCTAATTTATTAATATCGTAATTTAATTTAACGCCGTTTTAAGTATTATTTTCGAAACGTATAAAATATTTAATATTATTAATTAATTAATTAAAAATATTTTTAACCCGTTTTTATTTACGTTTGTTTTTATAATAATCTTATTTATAATAAAATTATAATTTTAAATAATTAAGATCGGGATAATAATAATAATTTTTTTAATATCTCTTATGGTACGGTTTTAATTAAGTTTTTAAATAAAAGGTTAATTTTTTCGGAATAAACATATAAAAAGTTTAATTTAATAACGGAATATATAATAAAAATCTGGTAATAAATAATAATACTTGAAAAAGTTCTAACTTTCGAAACGTTTTTATATAACGGGATTTTTGAAAAATTTCCTACCTTTATTATATCCGGTTGCCGTTTATTTATTTTGCAAAAATCTCTATTATAACGGTTATCTTTTGATATTATTAAAGCTTCTTTATATTAATCGATATATTAATACGTTTATAATTAAAAAAGGTATTATTAATATTAATAATATGCTTATATATAAATTATTAAATTCCGGAAAAGAATTTTCTGTTATTATATTTTAGTTTTAGGTTTTCAATATCAGCGCCGTCGATAAATAACCGGGTAATATCGGTTATTAATTTGTTAAAGGTTTTCCTTAATATGCGGCAATAAAATTTATGAAGTTAATAAACCTTATAAATATATTAATATATTTAAAAAGTTTTAAAAATATTATAAAAATGGTAAAATTTGTATTGGTAAAAGTTTGTATAACTTAATCATAACCGGAAAAAAAATTTATTAAGCTAACTAATAAATATATAATAAAATTTATAAAAATCTTGTTGTAGTTTTTCAACTGAAAGGTATTTCGTAGAATAATAATATTGAATTTAATTATAAAATTAATCAATTATAAACTATTAAATTTTATTTAATAAAAAACCAGATATTTTTATATACGGTATAAAATTATTCGAATTTCTTTCGTTAAATACATATTTATAATATATCGATTAACTTATTTTTAGAGTTAATTATTATTATTATGCTCTTAATTTACTATATTTTATAAAGAATTATCCGGATTTCATAATTTAATACAATATTTAATTTAATTTTGCCACAATTATATTAATTCTAAATTAAAATAACCTTTTTATAAAAGACTTTTTTTTTAAATAAAAGCTTTTCGATATAATTAAATTTATTATTAAGCTAATTTAAAATAACCTTAATTTTTTTAAAATAAGTTAGGTATCTTACTGCATAATAATAAACCTAAGAAATAAAGTAATTAATAATATATTATATTTATTAAATTTCTTTTTATTTTAATTAATAACTTTTTAAATCTTTTTAAACTTTTTAACTTTTTAATCAGGGTTTTCGGATAATATTAATTAGTTTAGTAGTATATTATTAACTAGAACCATTTCTTTTATTTGAATTTATATATTATGTTGATTTATACGGTTTATTTATTATTAATCTTATCGTATATTTTTTCTTGTAAAGTTTTATATAAAACGTATTTAAGTTGTTTATTGATAAATTAACTTAAAATAATATTTCCGAGTTTTAATTTATTACTTATAACCTTTTAAATTATTTTAAAGTTTTAATTAATATATATATTATTAATTAAAAAAACGTAAAAGTTTATAATATATTTATTTATATTTTCGTTTATAAGCTTATTTTCGTTAATAAAACGGTTTATAATTTTACCGGTTACTTTTTTAAACTTTTTATGAACGTAAATATTATAAATAACTTTTCTAACTAAAATTAAAAAAATAATAATTTTTATCGGCCCCAATTTTAAAGTTTTTTCTATTATTTTAAGATTTATATTAAAAATTATGTTTAATTTAACCATAAAATTAAATCCTAATATTAACGATTACGTAACGTAATGGTTATTAACAACAAATAAAAAAAATAATAAATAATCGGCCGGTTAATTAAATAAAAATTTTAATTATAGCTTTAAACGGAATCCTTTTTTAAAAAATATAACTTATAAAAATATACGCATTTATTATATTATTAATCTGTATCGTTTAACGTATAATAAAATAATAACATGAAATTTAATTCCGATATCGATAATTTTATTAATTAAATTTTTACTGTTTTTATAATTTACTTTAATTATTAAGTTAAACGACGAAATAATATATTTAATTAAACTACATTATTAAATTAGTAAAACCTAAGTTTCCTTTTAACTTTCGGGCTTATATTCTATATTTATAATCAAAATTTTAAAAAATCTTTTCACTTTTAAAAGTTTAGATGTTTATATTTCGGCTTTAATCATCTTAATTATTTCCTTATTTTTATAATTAAACGTTTTTAACATTTTAACAATTATAAATTTTTAAAAATTTTACCAAAATCTAAATAAGCCTTAATTCATTCGGACTAAATAATTTCGAACTTTCTTTTAAAAATTTTTCGGATTTTCCTTTTTTAAAACTTAATAATATATTTGTCGATTAAATTATTATAATTAAAAACATTATTTATTTAAATAATATTATTTTCTTAATTAACGTCGTTAATTTAAATACCGGCCTTTATATATTAATTTATTATTATTGGTTTTACTTTTTTTTGGAATTTTTTTTTCTTTTTTATTAACACGTTTAGCTATTATAACGTTAATAAATACAGCCGGTTAATCAAAATCGTTAACCTTTAGAACATAAATTTCCTTCAAATATTAGGTACTTTAATTTTTAATAAGATCGTTTTATAACTAATGACGTAAAAGTACCTTTTTATAAAACGGCTTTCCGTTATTTTTAACAAAATATATTATATTAATCTTAGTTATACGGTCGTAATTAGTATCGCATTTTTATCGGTTCGGTTTTAAAATCGTTATAAGCTTTAAAAACGTAATAAAACTAAATTAAGCTATATTTTGGTCGGGATTAAATAACCGGTTTTTTTCGTTTCGGTAAATTTCGTTTCGCCGATCAAAATATTACACTTTTTTTTAAATTATCAAGAAAATTTTAAAAATTATAAATTTATTTTAAAATTTTCTTTTAAATTAAAATTTATGAAGTAATAATTTAACTTTTTAAAGTTTAAAAATATTATATCATATTTAATATAATCCGATCGTTTAAGGTTTTAAGGAAAATTATATATTTATTATCGTCGCATAAAACTAAGCCCGTATTCCCTATATTTATATATATTATATCTAAAATAACGGCAGAATTAATAAGTACTAAACTTAAAACTACTAAATTGTCCGTTATAACCTTAATATCTAACTCCATAATCTTTTCGATTATAATAACTATTTCGACTATAATAAAAATTAAAACCGAATTTATTAAGTTAAAAGTTTATTGCATTAATCGATAAATCGCTTTCATAATTATAAACTCAAAATATCTTTTACTTTAACGGAACGTAATATTATAAAATATAAACGGTTTCTCGGTTTTTTATCTTTTCTTTAAAAGTTTCAAAATTTTAAATTTGTTAGATTTAGTTAATTTTTAAATCCTATAACGTATTCGTAATTTTTAATACTTAATTAATCTGATTTAATAATAATTATCGTAAATAAACCTTTTTTCATTGTTATTGTTTAAATTATTAACAATAAAACCGAGTTTTATTTTTTTAATTAATATCGAAATATTATTATAAATCATCGTATATAAGTTTATAAATTATATAAAGAAATTATTAATAATCTTTTTAACAAGCTGTTAATATATTTATCCTTATTAATTAATTACTTTTTTTATTTAGTCTCTTTTAAAACGTTCTTTACTTTAACGGTATATTTTAAGTAATATTTATATACTTAATTAAAACTATTCCGTTAAGCTTACTTAATTAAAAATTTAATTAATTTTTAGCAATTTAAATTTATTTTAAAACTTATAATTTAAAAGTTTTTGAAACAATTTCAATTATATCGTTTTATTTAATTATTTTATTAATAATTATTTTAATTCGGTTTTTTATATTAATAGTATCCGTTTAAAATAATGAATTAAATAAATATTTTAAACTCCGTAAATTTATATTTTTTATATAATATAATAATTCCTTCAATTTAGTCGGTAACTTCAATATTTAAAAAATAAAAGTCCGGGTAAATTAACGAATTCGAAAAAATTATAAAAAACCAAAGCTTACTTATAATAAATGTAAAAAAGTTATATTTAAGCTAATCGGTTTATCTAAAAAATATAACGTCCGGTATAAACTTTATAAATTTTATAAATAACTTTAAAAATTCGTACCTTTATAAAATCTTTTATTTTTTCGGTATCTTAATAATAATTTTAAAAAGTTATTTAAATATTCGATTTTTTATAAACTTTAAAATTCGATCGGACTATTTTAAGGTTTAACCTTATTAAGTTTATTTTCGTAAAAGTTATTTATTAATCGGTATTAAACGGTTATATTTAAAGTAAGGTTTTAATTTTTTTTAAAAATAAAAAGTTTTAGTAATAATAATAAGCCGTATTAACTTTTAATTTAGATAATAATTTTAATTAATTTAAATAAGTTTTTAATAAATTTATTAAAACTTATTTTAAATTAATTAAAATTTTTAATTTTAAGATTATTCGGGTTTTAAGGTATTATATTATTAAAAATATATTTACGTATAAAGTGAATAATTATTTAAGATAATTATTTTAAATAATATTTTTTTCTCGAATTTAAAAGTTAAATAAATATTCTTTATCCATTTAAATAACCTTTTTTAATTAATAATTTAATATTAATTTATATTAAACCGTATTTCTTTAATTTATTTATTAATACTTTTATTATTAACTTAAATACCTTATTATTTAAATTAAATAAATAAAAAGTAGATTTTAAATAATATTACTTAATAATAATTAAATAAAATATTACCCGATTAACGTTACGAAAGTTTAAAATATACCTTCCGGTATTTTTTTCCTAATATTTGTATTATATTAAAAAATACTATTTTTTATTCGATAATTTCTTTTCGTACGTAATATAAGTAATTCCAAAACCCCCCCCTTTTTTTTTTACTTATATTCGTAATTCGATTTATATTATTAATTGTTACGGCATTAACGTTGCGGCTTAGCTAAGCAGCCATAACGCTATATAAGTATAGGCGTTTCGTACCTTTAAGATAGTTTCCTTTTTCTTCTTTCGTACAATAATAGAATATTTTACCTAACCCTTTAGAGACGATTAGCGCCGTAATAGTTTGTTGCACCTTTAAAAACAAACTTGGTAGTTTATTATTATTTCGTTTTAACCTAGATCCCGAAAAACCTTAGGTCCGCCGTTAATACGTTGTATTCTTGCCATAATTTTACCAAATATCTTGATTTCCGAAAGGGCCATTATAGGTGTTAATATTCCAGCTTTTGAATAGGCGTAAGGTAATGGTATAGCGTTATCGCCGTAACTTATAAATTCCTAAGAATTTTTCTATGGATTTCTTTATTTGGCTACCGTTACGGTTTATTTTATATACGATTTTATATTATTAGGTAAACTTTTCGAAATTAATAAATAACCTTAAAAAGTTTTTAAAAATGCTTTTATAATTTTCGAAAATAATTATGTACGTTTATAACGCAAATAAAGCCAGCTATAGGAACGTATTATAACTATAAAACAATTATTGCATAAAAGTTACCAATTTCGTAAACGGCTAGTTACCGTGGAACGGTTGTTATAATAGGTAAAGTAGGTTACGATCGAAAATACGTAATTACGGGAACGTTTAATAACCGCGGAACGTTTATTCCGGTTAGCTTTATTTTTTTATAATACGTTAATAACGTTTATTAGCATATTAACGAGATTATCGAATATTGGTCCCGATAATTTTGTTTATTACCGTTATAATACCGATAGCCCGTAATTATTTTCGATTTAATTATTAACAATTTCGTAATAACCCCGTCCGGACCAGGCCTTATTAACATTTTAACCTTTTTTCGGTATGGCGGAAAATTAGCGTTTACGTAATTCGGAACCGCCGGTTTTTAAAGGTAACGTTAAAAACCCGATAGTTCGTTAAAAAAAGTATATTAATTAACATTTTTTAATACGTTTAAAGTTCGTTATTAATCGGAACGCTTATTTATTATTAACAGATTATATTATATACGTTATTTAACGATTTTAAGGTAACGTTTATTCGTACGTACGCAATAAAATTAATAACGTAATAACATATTTTATAAACTTTAAAACGTAAGCGTACGGTTGGCGTAACGTAAGGGATATGTTATTATTTTTAAGTTAGGTTTATATTACCGTCGATATATTGGCATAAGCCTATAAAAAGTTTTAGGTTTTGGAGTAAGGATTAACGGTATTTATTAATTTTATTAGCACCTTCGTATGCTTAATTAATTAAAGCCGGCAGCCGCCGGCTTTACGCGTTATCGCGTTATAATAAAAGATTAACGGGGTTTTATAAAAAATTTTCGTTTTATAAATATAATACCCGGGTTCCGAAAATAACGTAAAATAAATACGCTTATTTAAAAACTTTTTTAATAATATAACGAACCGGATTTTTCGTAAACGTATATTTAAAATCCTTAATAAAAATATTCTAATACTATAATGTTTTAATAACGGTTCGGAAACGTTAAAACCCGAACTTATGTAATTAAACAGTATAATTATTAAAGGTAACGGTTTCTGCGGACCTTTAAGTAAGGAAAAAAAGTAACGTTAACGTAGGTTAAACCTTTATATATATTGCGGGAAAAAAAGGTATTATTTTTTTATTTGCTTTAATCGTTAGCCGTAACCTTTTAATACGGGCGCGCCGTTTACGGTATCGTTACGTAATACCGATAATTCGTAATAAAAAAAGATTAACTTTTAAAACAAATTATAATTAAAAGCTTTTATCGAATTATTAAAATAATAATAAACCCGATTTATATATACGTTTTATAAATTTTAATATATTTTTTTTATTTTTATTTTAATTATAACTTTTAAATAACGATATGCTACCGGCGCGGTTTATAATACATTACGGTTATTCGTTTATAGGATTTATTAATAATAATTTTACGTATTAATATAATCTTTTTTCTTTTTTACTCTTTAATCCCGTTAATTTAAATTAATAAATAATATTATAACCGGTTTCGTAATTTTTATATATACGTTTCGATTTTGTATAAATTCCGTTATAAAAAAAATTATTTTATATCGTTAACCTTTAAATAACTTTAATATTATTTTCGGGCTATTTTAGTTCCGTAAGTATAACCCGTCGATCGATTAATCCGTAAATATAATATATATCAACCATAAAACGATATTAAAATTTTTGTTATTATTAACCTTAATAAACCTACCTTCCGCCTTTACCGTCTTACTTTTTTATATTTAATACCTTAATATACCGATCGAAATACGTTTTTTTTACGCCATTAACTTTTTAACGTTTTGCCGTTTTAAAAACGTTATAATTAATTTTATACCTTTAACCAGGTTTTTTACTTTTACGGACGTTTTCCGGGATATCGCCGCCTTTTTATAGTAACCGTTTTTTATTAATAAAATTACGTTATTAATATTTAATACGGTTTTTCGTAATATCTTTATGCAAAACGATAATATCGATCCGAATATTATATCTTTTAAGTTACGGGCTTTTTATAACTAAATAATTAAAGTATTTTAATTATGCCGCATAATCGAAAAAAATATATAAAAATATTTCGATAATAAACTACTTATAACGATAACCGAAATTTTAAAAAAGTTATTACCTAAATATTACGATTTAACGAAAATATTCGAACTTTGTAATATTAACGCTTTATTACCGTACCGACCTTTCAATTATAAAATCGAGTTATTTCCGGATTAAATATTATTATATAACCGGGCGTAGGCCATATCCCTGTATGAATTATTGGCGGTATGGAAGTATATCGACGATTACCTAAAAAAAGGTTTTATTTACCTTAACAGTTTTTTATAACAACCTTTATTTTATTCGTTAAAAAGCTAGAAAGCGGTATATATATTTGCATAAATTACCGGGGCCTTAATAACGTTACGGTAAAAAACCGTTATCCGATCCCTTTAATCCGCAAAACCTTAAACGCCTTTTACGCAGCGCGGATATATACCAAACTCGATATCGTTACGGCCTTTAATCGCCTACGTATTACCCTAGGAAACGAATAAAAAATAACCTTTATAACCCGGTTCGGTTTATTCGAATATTTAATAACAAATTTCGGCATAATTAACGCCCCGAACTTTTTTTAACATTATATTAACCATACCTTTTTTAACTTTTTAAATAAGTATATTACGGCTTACCCTAACGATATTTTAATATATAGCAAAAATAAAAAAAAGTATAAAGGCCATATATATAAAATATTACGTTACTTTATTAACGTAAAATTAATAATAAATATCCGGAAATATAAGTTTAACGTTACGAAAACATAATATTTAGGTTTAATAATATCTATTAACGATATTATTATAAACCCTAACAAAATAAAAGCTATTTAAAAATAAAAAGCTTCCGAAATGTTACAAAAATTATAACGCTTTTTCGGTTTTATAAACTTTTACCGTCGATTTATAAAAAGTTTTTCGTTAATTACTAAACCCTTTACCGTTTTAATAAATAAGGTTAAATAAATTAACTTACTTCCAAATAACGTAAAAACGACGTTTTAATAATTAAAAAATATTTTTTCGATAATTCTAGTATTATTTTATTATAATCCCCGACGCCGAATAATTTTAAAAATTAACGGTTTTAATTAGATTTCGAAAAAAGTGTTTTCGTAATATAATACGTAAGATATTTTACGGCCGGTCGCCTTTTTTTCGGCTAAATATAACCTTATAAAATACAATTATAAAATTTACGATAAAAAGTTATTAATTATTATTAAAGTATTCGAAAAATAACGTCCGAAATTATAAAAAACCGAAAAATTTATAAAAATTATTACTAATTATAAAAACTTTTAACGTTTCGTTATTACGAAATTTTTTAATTAACGCTAAATCCGCTAATCCGAATTCCTTAATAATTTCCGATTTTAAATAATTTATAGGCCAGAAACGAAAGTTATAATCCTAAACGCCTTATTTCGTTAATCCGGCGCATAACCGACGGATCATAATAATATAATTAACGATAAAATAACGTATAAATATAAAACGATATTTTCACCCAATCGGTAAATACCGCCTTTAAAAACGTATATTATTAATATTAATTAATTAATAAACGTATTAATAAATAATATTTATAAATCGTTAACGTTAATTAATAATATCCTGGTAATATTAACGGACCCGGATTATAAACTTTTTAAATAAAATATCCGTAAAACGTTTAAAGCCGCAAAAACCGATTACAAAACCGTATAAAAGCGTATTTACGTTCGAAATAAGTTAGTTATTCCTAATAATAACGTTTTTAAATTTTAAATAATTTACCGTAACCATAACGCCGTATTTATGGGGCATTTTAGGTACTTTAAAACGTACGATTTATTACGGCGGAATTATTATTAGCTACGTTTATCCCGAAACGTAATTACGTTTGTATAAGGTTATTATCTTTACCGTCGTATTAAAACGTTTAAAACGTTATTAACAAATTTTTTCGATTTTTTGCCGGTACCGTTTCGCCTATAAAACGATATATCGGTAAATTACGTTAACCCTTTTCCTTTTGCAAAAAGTTCGGGTATATTTATAAATACGTCCTTATAATTATCGACCGCCTTATTAAAATACGTTATTTTGTATTTATTGCAAATATATTTATAAAAAACTTAATTAACGTTTTCGTTTTTAATATATACCGCTTATATAATATTCCGGTTACGATAATATTTAATTAAAATACGTAATTTGTTTTTACGTTTTAAAAGAAATTAAACCGATACTTAAACGTTATATTTTACGTTTTAATAACGTATTATCCGTAAACCGATAACTAAATCGAGATAATTAACGTAATAATAAAATAATATTTTTAAAGTTATTACTTTTTTTATTAAAACGATTAAATAAATTGGTTTTCTTTAATTAAATTCGTTAATAATAATTACGTATCGGAAATTATTAACGTATTGCCATTTTTCGCTAATTACGGCTTTTATTTTATTATAAATACGGAACCGTTATTTCCGGCGGACGTTTTTAAAACGATAACGTAACAAAATAAATATAACAATACGATATATTATACGGATAAGTTAAAACGAATTTTTAAACGGATTAAAGTTTTGATAACGGAATTATAAGATAGGTATATAAAATAAGTAAACCGATACCGTTCCGATATTAATATTTTTATCGAAAAGAAATATATATAAGTAAATATACGTTATATAAAGTTCGGTAAATTTAACGATAAATTTAACGATAAATAAATAAACTATTTTATTATTACCAAAATATATTCCCAAGCCGTTACTATACGGTTATTAACGTATTATAAGTTATTCTTAATTTTTTATACCTTTTTAATCTAACGCCATAAACCAGGGTTTTCTGGCTAAAAAAGCGTTAACGAAAAGTGGAATGCACGTACGGAGGGCGTTATCGTTACGGATAATTAAAGTTAAAAAGGCGTCGAATAATATTTTAAAAAGATTTTAAATTTTAAAAACTTCCGATAAGGCTTTTAATATAAGGTTAAATGGTTATATTTATACCGCCTTATTTAAAAACCGGCCGAAAACCTGCAAGGCTGCGATTCCGATATAACAGAATTTTATAAAAATAACTTTAATAAGCCGGGATTTTTTTATTAGTTTAAAATTTTGTATAAAGCTGTTAAAAATAACTAAAGTAAACGGAAAAGGCGGGGTATAAAGCGTAAATACGTAACTTTCGTAAAAAAGGCGTAAAGAAGATAGGAAGATTTTATTTAGCCGACACGATAGTAATGGTATAATAACTATTATAATTTATTAAATT